>SJYV01019589.1:100213-190466 GCA_006410875.1 Neotragus pygmaeus
TTTTTTATTTTATTTTATTTTATTTTTACATGTGAGAAAATTTTATTTATTTATTTATTTATTTATTTTTACTTTATTTTACTTTATAATACTCTATTGGCTTTGCCATACATCGACATGAATCCATCACAGGTGTACACGAGCTCCCAATCCTGAGTCCCCCTCCGACCTCCCACCCCACAACGTCTCTCTGGATCATCCCTGTGCACCAGCCCCAAGCATCCTGCATCCTGCATCGAACATAGACTGGCGCCTCATTTCTTACATGATAGTATACACGTTATCTTTTAAAAATTTACTGATTAGGGGACTAACCACTGGATAGTTATTTTAATATAATTCAACAAATAAGTTTTCAGTTACTCCCAATAATTTTAGGTAGCTTTAAGTCTTTGCTTCTACTAAGAATTAATTATACTAAATGTGTGACAGACATTCATGAGCTACATACTTATATAAGTTGATTTTTTTTGAAATTTATATAAACAATAAATTAAGGGAGTTTAGACTCAGCAGTAAAGAATCTGCCTGCAATACAGGAGACACAGGAGATGCAGGTTTGATCCCTGGGTCTGGAAGATCCCCTGGAGGAGGGAATGGCAACCCACTCCAGAATTCAGAGAGAATCCCATGGACAAAGGAGCTTGGTGGGCTATGGTCCATAGGGAGGCAAATAGTCAGACACAATTGAAGCAACTGAGCACAATACTATTTCAGCATTGAATCGGGGGAAGTGACTTAAAAAATTGATGCTTTACCTTTTCTTAATTGATAAATTTAAGCAGAAGGAAATTGGGCTATATTATTATCATTTATAAAAGAAGTTTGAAAAGCACATATCAATATTTTAAGATATTCTTCACAATTTGCATATTAATGACATATATTTTTAAACATTTTTGTTTTAGAATCAATTCACAAGTCAATGTTCCACATTATCTTGCCATAAATTATTATGTATCTCCACATTAAATAAAGCCTTATTTTAGAAGTCTTAATATTCAGTGTAATCAATGTTTATAAGTTTATGTATTTGATAATTCAACATTTTTTCCTTGACAATTTCATTCTCACATTTACTACAATAAGAAATGATAATAATTATCATTTTTGTCAGAAATTGAAAGACTTGAAGTGAAGTGAAGTGAAGTGAAAGTCACTTAGTCATGTCCAACTATTTGCAACCCCCTGCAATGTACCCTGCCAGGCTCCTCGCTCCATGGAATTCTCCAGGCAAGAAAACTGGAGTGGGTAGCTGTTCTCTTCTCCAAGGGATCATCCCAGCCCAGGGATGGAACTCAGGTTTCCTGCATTGCAGGCAGATACTTTAACATCTGAACCCTCACGGAAGCCATATTTTCAAATAAATATTTTTTTCCAAGGAAGAATAACTACATTAGGTGAAATTTTTTTTTCCTAATGAATAACTCTGATCATTATTTTGGAAATGTGAAAGCAAGAGCCTTTCAGGTTCACTTGTGAACTACTCTGCTTTATTATACTTGCAGTGGACATAGGCATAATTGAAAAAAGTTATGATTTCTGTATGATAAACTTAAAATCTCATCTAATGCAAGAGAGAGAGGCCTAGAGAATTAGTTCAACTTCTAATATGTGCTAATAATTATACTTTATTGTATATCCCTCCCTGAAATATATAATACTTTTGTATTTAATCAACATAATCTATATTAAGAAAAATATTTCATTTTTTAATCTAGAAGTAGTTAAACCAACAACAATAACAAATAGAATTTCTAACATTTACAAATAAACTAAGAATTTTCATTTTGGTTTAGTCATATTTTATAGAAATTAAACTTGACTCTTGAAGTTTTGTTAGTAAACTGTTGCTGTCACTCTCTTGCTGGTTTGAGATATACTCCCTTTTTAATTTTTTTTAATTGGAAGATAACTGCAATATTGTGTTGGTTTCTGCCATATATCAACATGAATTAGCCATAAGTATTCATATGTCTCCTCCCTCTTGAACCACTCTCCCACCCCATCTCACCTCTTTAGGTTGTCACTGGATTTGACAGTGGATTTGAGTTTCCTGTGTCATATGGCAAATTTCCACTGGCTATCCATTTTCCATATGATAATGTATATGTTTCAATGCTACCCTCTCTAATCTTCCCACCTTCTCCTTCCTGCATTGTTCTTTTATAATATATTCCCCTAACCTAGATGCTTATTCCCTGTTTGCATTTTAGCAGACCAACTCCAGAAAAGATGGAGTTCTTGAACAAAACTTTACCAGGAAAAAAAAAAAAAAAAGTAGCACCTAAGTGGAAACAAAGAAAGTAACATACATTTTCTGGTCTATTAGCTATTCCTTGTTTTGCTTTCATTAACTAACTGTGATAGCAATAATTCCCATTGCTGTTTCTGGTTTCTTAGATCAAGTTTGTCACATAAGGGTAAATCTCTTTTTTAGGTGACTGACAGACAACTACTAGGAGATATCCAGTTCTAGGAGCAATCATGTGCCTATGTGTCAGATAGGCCTAAGTATGAGAGGATATTACACTATTATCAATAAGACTAATGAGGATACCATACACAGTGCAATAATGAACATTATCAGAGGTTATTCCATTGTAGGACTAAAGGTACTTGATGATTTTAGTTCAGCATTTGTAGCTAAACTAAAATTAGACAATAAATTAGAGCATTTATTTCCTTTATTTTATATTTTCCATGAGTCACTGATAGCTTTTTATCCACAAAAATCAACACAATATAGTTTTCCAAATGATAGTTTTAATGAGTCTTTTTTTAGATAAATCACCCTTTGAATATTTTATTTATAGTGGTCAATATGAATCTGTTGGTATATTGTGGAAAATTAGCTCAAATTATTTTCAATGATTAAAGGCTTACAGCCCCAATAGTCATAAAACCATTTTAGTTTATTTCCATAGTTCTTGAAACTTAATGAGAGCTTACAACATCCCATATTTTATGCTAGGTAATTAACACACATGATTAAATTTTTTAATCCTTATTTTGTAAGGAGGAATATTATGGGTGAGTATTATGCCCAGTTTCACCTGAAGAAGTTATTGAGTTTAAAAGAGCAAAGCAAGGTGTCTAAGTTTATGCATCTGGTAAAAAAAAAAAAAAGTAGGGTGGCTATGTCTGTGCAATTGGAAACAACAGATTTCCAATATTTTTTCTTAGACTGAGAACACTTCTCTTTGTCTAGAGAAAATAGCCTTATTAAAATTTAGCACTGTGTTGCTGACCATGAAGAATGCAAAAAATTTTATATTTTTCAACTAAACTATAAGTTTTGCCAATACAAAATTGATAATTTTTAATCTTTGAAAATATTTTATTATTTAAAACTTATTATTAAAGTCAAATAATTTCCTTTTTAAAAATAAGATTCTTATGGTAATAGTCATTTTCCCCTTAAATTTAATTTAAAAGTAATTAAAGGCAAATCTGATTCTGGAGGAAAAATGATTTAACAACATACATTACTGAAAATACTAGATGTATAGCTAGTTGTTATCTAAGATTTTTATAGTCAAAGTCTAAATGCTTTTAGCCATTTTGTAAGGAAACATACTATATTGAAGGGATCCTTGAAAATATTTCTGATTATCAGTCAAAAATTATAAAACAATTATCATATTCCTTTAGTTTAGTAAACAGTATATATATGAACACACAATTTGCTATTTATTTTAAGGCAAGTATTTTAAGTCAGCAGTCATAAATGTTATCACTATATTAATGAGAAATATATAGAAATAGGCTTCATGAAGAATGTTCAGTATACATCAGTGGTACCAACATTTCATTCTTTTTATTCACTTATCAAACCATTGATTAGCTATTTTTTCATTCACCCATTCCTTCCACTAAGCTAGTAGTAACTATATTTTAGGGTTAGAGGAGTTAATGACAAGAATTATTCAAAAATCATCTTTCTAGTTATACATTCACAGTCATATAAAGAAATCAATTATTTGAAGATTCTAAATAACTAATGATAAAATATGAACAGTTAGGTGAGTTAGATCAGAGAGGTTTTTAAATATAAACATTGTTGATAGAAGTAGTACAACACAATCTGGGACTCATTCAAGCTGAACTTGTATTAAATTTTATATTCATATACACATATTTATTCAGCAATAGACCTCAGCACTTCACATACTTGAAATGATTAAGAGCATAGGTCTATCCTTAAAGAACAATGTACTCGTCACACCTACCTACAAGAGTAGCTGTTGAACCTCTTGACTTCTACAATAACAGGAGGATTTCTTTGTCAAGCTGTGCATTGTTCAATTTACAAATGTCATCACATTGGTATACTCAGTGATTGATATCTTTGTGCTTCTCAACATAGTTAAAACACAGATCCAACATCATAAGTTTGAGGGTTCCCTGTAATAAATGTTAAAGGAACAATAATACATTCATTATAGTGTGCTAGTTTACACACAGGAATCAGTAGATGACTCTTTGTTGAACTTCAGTAAATAGCCACTTGACTCTACAGAAATAGTTTTTAAACTGAAAATCTCAATGCAGTGAACTACTTTTTTTTTCCAAGTAATCAGAGAAGTAACTTAGAAATGGCTGTTTAAAATACAGAAAAGCTTGACAATCATTTATTATTCTAAAGTACACTTCAAATTCTAGAGGCAGATTTCGGGGAGGGAATAACAAATCAGATGTAACTTATTTTGCATAGAGTAGGGTAAGCAGTTAGACAGTGTATTAAAAAGCAGACACATCACCTTGCCCACAAAGGTCTGTCTAGCCAAAGCTATGGTTTTTCCAGTAGTCATGTATGGATGTGAGTGGGACCATCAAGAAGGCAGAGCACAAAAGAACTGATGCTTTCAAATTGTGCTGCTGGAGTAGATTATTGAGAGTCCCTTGGACTGCAAGAAGATCAAACCAGTCAGTCCTAAAGGAAATCCATCNGGGCTGCAGTCCATGGGGTCATGGGGTGTTGGGCACGTCTGAGGTGACTTAGCACTCATTAACAGGGAACTATATTCAGTATCTTGTAATAACATGTAATGGAAACTAATCTGAAATATATATATATATATATGAAAATGAAAGTCAAGTCACACAGTCATGTCCAACTCTTTGTGATCCCATGGACTGCAGCCTGCCAAGTTCCTCTGTTCATGGGATTTTCCAGGCAAGAATACTGGAGTGGGCTGCCATTTCCTTCTCCAGGGGATCTTTCTGACCCAAGGATCTAATCCGGGTCTCCCGCATTGCAGGCAGACTCTTTACCCTTTGAGCTACCAGGGAATCCCTGCTCAGCTGGTAAAGAATTCTCCTGCAATTCAGGGGACCTGGGTTTGATCCCTGGAGTGGGAAGATCCCATGGAGGATGGCATAGCAACCCACTTGAGTATTCTTGCCTGGAGAATCTCCATGGACAGAGGAGACTGGCGGGCTACAGTCGCAGAGTCAGACTCAACTGAGCGACTAAGTACAGCAACTGAATCACAAGTCCAAAATGATCACCCAGAATAGTTTCTTCCTTGTGAAAGATGGAAAAATTGAGGAATCTATGTACTGCTGGAACCAGTGAATGATCTGGCCTATTATCAGACCAATTTATAATTCTAATCAGTAACACTATCTTAAAAGAGTCTATAATCAAAACAGCAAAAACTATTTCTGATTTTGCTCATCTTCCTATCCTTACCACCATGCTTGGCTCATAGTGAATATTCAGCAAACATTAAACTGGCAGACTCAAGAGAGACGTATATAACAGGGAAGACTCAGACCAGGGTGAAGGCTGTTTGTTATTCTGATTTAACAGGCTAGTATGAAGCAATGTGCTGAGGTCAGGCAAGAAAAGAGAAATTACATGCAAGCAAAATTTGTGTGTGCAGGTTACCAGTGTAACTTTGTGTATTTTTTTTAAAAATCAATGCTACTTCAAATCTAACATGGCTTTAATTGTAATTTCCATCTTCATTTTTATACTAGTAAGAAAGAAGAAAACTCTGCCAATTATACTGTGACATATGAAAAATTATAAGACTGAATTCAAACTTAACAGAAGTTGAAATGTGAAAACAGTGTAATTCCTAGAATCAATGAAATATGAGGTTTATAGTTGTTTGGACTGGCTCATTCCCATTGGGAATATAGTATTTCACAAAAAGGGTCAGAAATCTGAGATTTCTGGACAAGAATGTCCCTAGAAGAAACCAGAAGAACATTCTGGCCAGGAAAGGAAAAGCCAAAAATGGAAGAGAAAATGAAGCTGGTGACAATTTAATAACAGAAAATGTGATGCTGCTCAGAAAAAGGGAATTAGAGAGGGAAGCNTTCTGGACAAGAATGTCCCTAGAAGAAACCAGAAGAACATTCTGGCCAGGAAAGGAAAAGCCAAAAATGGAAGAGAAAATGAAGCTGGTGACAATTTAATAACAGAAAATGTGATGCTGCTCAGAAAAAGGGAATTAGAGAGGGAAGCACAGAAGAGTTAAAAATGAGACAGTTGCCTGGACAGTTGCCAGACAGTCTCGACAGTCCTGGGGATGATGCCCACGACTAAGCCCCTGGCAAAAAGGTCCTGGGGTTCTGATATTGTCCCCTTCCCCTGATTCTCCCCCATGGTCTTTCAAATGTTGGTTAGGCATCTATTTAGCTGACTGAAGTCTAAGAGTGCCTAGTCCATGTTTTGATGGTGCTGACACAGGACTTATGACACAAAGAGCAATCTTCCAGGCCATGAATACTCTGGGAAATTCTTGCAAAAGCATGCTGACTTTTATAAAGGTGTTTAGGTGTTACACAAATGAAAATGAGAAAGGATTATTCAAAGTCTTAAAGAACGTGTAGTATAGTGTAAGAGTCATACATAAAAATAAAGCATTATAATAAAATGAGATAGGGACAAGTATGCAATTAATAGTGAAAAGGAATGAAACATTTTCTCAATTGCCTTTAATTTGGGGGAGGATGAATATTTATTGGTAAATGGTATCATTGTTTTAGAGATTTATGAAATAAAATCTTGAGATAAATTATCCATACTCTACTTGCTAATCTGTGGTGAAGAATATAAAAAAGGAGAACAATTAGGAAGTAGTTAAATTAGGTAAAAGTCTGAGTGTAAGTCACTCAATTGTGTCTGACTCTTTGTGATCCCACGTACTCTAGCCTGCCAGGCTCCTCTATCTGTAGAATTCTCCAGGACAGAATGCTGGAGTCAGTAGTCTTTCCCTTCTCCAGGGTATCTTTCAATCCAGGGATAGAACCCAGGTCTCCTGCCTTGCAAGCGGATTCTTTCCTGTCTGAGCTGCCAAGAAACAGGACCCACAAAGTTTTACTTTATACATTGCCCTAGTCTCTTTTATGTTTGACTTTACCTCTAGAAAGTTAAGANAAGAAGATCAAACCAGTCAGTCCTAAAGGAAATCCATCCTGAATATTCATTGGAAGGACTAATGCTGAAAGCTGAAGCTCCAGTACTTTTGCCACCTGCTGCAAAGAGCTGACTTACTGGAAAAGACCCTGATGCTGGAAAAGATTGAGGACAAGAAGAGAAGGGGCTGACAGAGGATGAGATAGTTGGATGATATTACTGACTCAATGGATGTGAGTTTGAGCAAACTCTGGGAGACGATGAAGGACAGGGAAGCCTGGTGTGTTGCAGTTCTTGGGGATGCAATGAGTCAGACATGAATTAGTGACTGAACAACAACAAGGGTAAGCAGTATGCAGACAGGGGCCAATGAATCTGGGACTGGAAATTCTCTTTCATTTGTATCTGAATATGGGTAATCCTAGATTTGTGCTCATTTCCTGCTTGATCCTATGTTCAAAGCACTGTTAGTATATAACACCATAATTTGCATTTGTATATTAATGCCTACGTAAAAGCGCTAGAAGAAAAATTCAAGAGCAACCAGAATTCTAAAGTGAAGACATAATCTAAATTTCTTTACGTAAATAATTACTTTCAAGCCATCAAAGATTGATGTTACATTAAGTAAAGTAATGTAATAAAATGAGTAGTTATAAATAACGTAAATACTAACAAAAGTCCTGGTTTTGGTGTATAGCAAGCTTGGCTTTGAATCATGATTCCTTCATTTCTTATGTGCAAGTAATTCCATGTGACTCATATGCTTATGGGGAAAATAGAAAAAAACTAGTAACTATATTTAACATTAACAGTTATTCTATGTAAAGTACTTCATAGGCAACCAAAATTGTTGACACTTAAAAATATCTTTCCAAATGTGAACATGCCTGCTCAGTTGTGTCTGACTCTGTGATTCCATAGACTGTAGCCTGCCAGGCTCCTCTGTCCATGGAATTTTCCAGCAAAAATACTGGAGTGAATTGCCATTTCCTACTCCAGGAGATCTTGCTGACCCAGGGATTGAACCAGCATCTCTTGTGTGTCCCCTGTATTGACAGGCAGATTCTTTACCACTGTGCCACCTAGGAAGACCTACCCCTTTATTAAATATACCTCCTTTCTTTTCAACAATGAATGGATAAGAACTGTCCAGAATTTGGTGAGGATGAAGTCTGTGAACATTAGTTATTACTTTATTACTGTTTTTTATGTTTAATCTCCATGATATTACAAGGATTGTTAACCAGGTTTCTTTCCCCAAAGTCGACATAGGCATTTTTAAAAAATATTGACACATATTGTTTTACACAAAGAGTAATGATTTGTAGCGGAAAGGCTTGAATTTAGATGTCATCTCTACAACTTTCAGTCATGTGACAATGGGCAAATCATTTATTACTCTGTCTTTCAGACCCTTCATATGAAATTCTGTGGGGTAATAGAAAATGCATTTAAATGAATACTGAGTGTTAAATAACATTTTGAATGAAAATTCTTTTTGCATTTGATCTGGCTTTTTAGTCTTAAAAATTATCAAGATCAATTGATGGCAGCTAATATAAAATGTATTGGTTAATTTTGGTCTTCATACTATTCTATAACAATTTAGTTCAGTTCAGTTCAGTTGCTCAGTCATGTCTGACTCTTTGCCACCCCATGGACTGCAGCATGCCGGGCTTCCCTGTCCAACACTAACTCCTGTAGCTTGCTCAAACTCATGTCCATTGAGTTGGTAATGCCATCAACCATCTCATCCTCAGTCGTCAACTTATCTTCCTTCCTTCAATCTTTTCCAGCATCAGAGTCTTTTCCAATGAGTCAATTCTTTGCATCAGGTGGCCAAAGATGTATCAGCTTCAGCATCAGTCCTTCAATTCTAAAACATGTTTCTTGTTACAATAAAGTGTTCTTATGAAACATCTACCTTTACATCCTTACCTACAAATTAACAGTGTTTCTCTCTAAAATCTATTTTGCTATTAGTAATTTGAGCTAATGTAAAGAAATTTCCAGGTATAAATAATCTATTACACTAATAATGATGGAAGTCATATTACACTGATATTTTTATTAGTAGTTATATATAATAGTGGTTATTGACAAGTAAATGATTTATACTCAGGCCATATTTTAGTCCACAATAAATGTAAAATTTAATTCCCTCAAGAGTGATCATAAAAAGTTATTGTAAATTACCACATCATATAAGATAATATATATCTTATGACATGAAGCAATCTTATTACATAAATATGTATCTTATTAAGAAAAACACAGCATCTTGTTTGTTTGTGGTCTGCCACATTTTTCAAATGTTTCTGGTTACTAATAAGTTATCTACAAAATTGCATAAAGAAATAAATCTCATCATTATATAAGATAAGCAATGATGTGTTCACCAGATTATGGATTCTGGTTCTAAATTAACAATGCCTGATGCTATATAAATCCACAAAATATAATAGCTGTGAGACAGAAATAGAATATTATTTTTAGATCTGGTAGATTATCAAAAGCCAGAACATCTTTTTTGAGCGCACTCTATTTCTATATGATAAATTTGAATTCTCTTCCTGGATTTTCAATTAAAAGACATAGGGGATGTTGTTTTTTGGCACTGCAACATAAAGACACTTAAAGTGCATCAAAGATTCCCATCTTGCTGCCCTTTGATACATAGATCTTTAGTTTCAAAAATCCTTTTCTATTTACCAGTAAAGTTCACTTTTTATTTAAGCTGCTTTAAGACTATTTCTTTTTCATATAAACCAACTCAGTTCTGACAGCTTTATTTGTAAATCTGAAGTGGAAATGTGCTTTAAATTAAAAAAAAAAGTAATTCATTTGACTGCAAAATTATGGCAAAAATTTCTGTCAAGCCAAACTATCACAGGCTACTTATAAACTTCATTACTCCCTATTTATAACATCCATATGTTTTACAGAGAAATAGTAGCCTGGAGCTGTCCAGACCCTGGTAGAGATATTATATAAGAAGCAAAGTGCAAAATTGTGACATACATGAATTTGGAAGATGTTCTTAGTGTTTTATGGGCTTCCCTGGTGGTTCAGATGATGAAGAATCTGCCTGAAGTGCAGGAGACACGGGTTTGAATCTTGGGTTGGGAAGATTCCCTGGAGAAGGGAATGGCTATTCATGCCAGTATTCTTGCCTGGAGAATTCCATGGACAGAAGAGCCTGGCGGGTTACATTCTACGGAATTGCAAAGAGTTAGACAGGACTGAGAGAGTAACAGTCTCACTTTCATGCTTAATTCAGTAGTTTGGGGACTTATTGTATTAATAGTTCTTGACTTTTTATATTTATTGTTAATAAAGTTTGATTTGATCATCTCTTTCCACTGTAATACAATTAGATATTTTTAAAAGTTTTTTTAGACTACACAAAAACAAATATCTCTGACCATATGTTCTTTACTATCATTGAATAAATGATCTGGACTGCCATTTTCAACTATGACTTATTCTTAATTCATTTCAGTACGACACAAATATTAAAACTTCTACTAGAGTTTGTGCAATGTTTGAAACAGTTACATATACTGAAAAAATATTTTCTAAGTGCCTAGTTATAAATTGTACACTTACTAAATCAATCAGGGAACAAATCATGAATATTCTACGGTGCATTGCTGAATTGTATACAACAAAGTGTTAAAAATCTATTGGGCAAAGAATATGAATTATGCAATACATTTTGATATCCCTAGTAAACATATAATAAAATGTAACTGATTTACCCTTCTGGCATTGAAAGAGTTTTATGAGATATCATCCAGGTAGTATCTGGTGACACAGTCTAAATTCATGAACTATTTCCTGCATTGCATCCAAATTGATATCAGAAGAATATGACAATACAACACATGGGATATAAAATTCTTCATAAAACATTACAATGCAATAAAGATGGTTTCAGGATGTTTACTGACTTTGCTTACAGTAATTTGAATACTTAGATTTTATTTGAAGCCACAAGTTCTCTTAATGGATATATATTCAAATGTTTCTTTTTCTTCTAAAAACTGTACTTTGTATTTCAAATTTCAAGTATGCAGACAAGACTTTATAAGTAAAGCTTAAAAAATTCACCCAAAGAAGTTGTGCATTGTAGGTGAATCATATGAATGTTGAAAGTCAGTAAAGATGTAAGGATATGGCTATTTTTGCTTGACTTAAAGGATTTCTTAAGAAGTTAAAACAAACCAAGTTATCTATATGTGATTTAATTTTAAAACAAATACATAGATATACATTTTTGGCATTGCTTGGAAAACCCAAAAGCAAAATATAACTTAACATTGAAAAGATTCGAAGAAGGCAATGGCATCCCACTCCAGTACTTTTGCCTGGAAACTCCCATGGATGGAGGAGCCTGGTAGGCTGCAATCCATGGGGTTGCTGAGTCAGACACGACTGAGCGACTTCACTTTCACTTTTCACGTTCGTGCATNACTCTAGTACTCTTGCCTGGAAACTCCCATGGATGGAGGAGCCTGGTAGGCTGCAATCCATGGGGTTGCTGAGTCAGACACAACTGAGCGACTTCACTTTCACTTTTCACGTTCGTGCATTGGAGAAGGAAATGGCAACCCACTCCAGTGTTCTTGCCTGGAGAATCCCAGGGATGACGGAGCCCAATGGGCTGCCGTCTGTGGGGTCGCATAGAGTCGGACACGACTGAAGCAACTTAGCAGCAGCAGCACTGAAAAAGATTCACATTTTCTGATTCCACTTAAATCATCTATTTCTGAATATGAGTATTACATGTCATGAATGAGAAAGCATGTAGCAAGTTGCTAGACAAATAGAATTTTATGTTATTTATTTTATAAACAAATCTTTGGATAATAATAAATGAATAAAGATTTGAAACTGACATATGGAAAGTTCTAAAGCAAAGAGTAGTTACAGTGTTTTGTCCCTGATATGAAACTGAATAACACTACTATCATTTCACTTGCATCCTTAGACTCCTTCATTCCTGTTTCTCTAGTAATGGTTGGCTGATGCATTACTACCCACTGGGGCAATTCCACTAATGTTGTTGCAGCGATTGCTGCTGCAATGACAGCAGAAGACTTCTTCAGGCTCTTAGGCCAGGTAAAAAATTGAGACACAAGTACAGTCTGGACCCCTGAAGAGCCACTCTCCAAGATCTTATCAGCTGTAATCTCTCTGAAAGCTCCTGGTCATCAGGTCTAGCCTAGAGCAAATAGAAAATTCCAATAGGTAGTCTGTTCAAGAGAATAGAAAAATCAGTGGAATTAGATGATTTTATGGCAATTCAATCAATGAATGAAGCAATTTTCCCATTTTTGTCTATTTTTTAAACATTTTATTTGACTAGTGTATAGGCATAGCTTCCAAAAATCATTGGAAAATTCAGGCCTTATATGCTTTGCACTTAATTTTCTATACTGTACCTGTAAGTTGCTGTCTTTGAACAGCACAGGACTTCTGAATGCATGGAAAATAAATTTCAACAAATGATACCAATTTTGTAATGCACAGTCACTGCAAATAAATATAAATTCCATTTGTTTCCAAATATCCTATACTAAAAAATTCTCACCTTGTTAGTACTTATAAAATCTGTTGCCAGGTGTTGTGACATATACTAGCCTAAAAATGTTAGATTCTCTAACATTTATATAATATAAACTAATAATACTATGAAAATCTAAAGTTTTTGATTCTTCCATAAATAGTAGTTTTAGAAAGAAGGAGAAAATATTTATGATTAGATTAAATTTTATTTAGAAAAATTTAACTGTACTTTTATAATCATTAAATAGTTCTATCATTTTTCTCAAAGATGCCAGAATAGTCTTTTATTAAATATTAGAATAGAATTACAAAGTCTTTGATTTAAAAATAAAGATAAATCATTTGATGTCATTTTGTACTTTTTCACTATGATAAGCTTCAGTTCCAAACCGAGTAACAAGATATTATCAAACAATTACATTATGCTCATTCAGTTCCAAACCGAGTAACAAGATATTGTCAAACAATTACATTATGCTCATTTAAGTTATCTGCAAATATTAGAAAAACTTCCTTTTTTAGTAATAAAATAGTCTGTGATCATGTGTGCATGCATGCATGCTAAGTCACTTCAGTCATGTCTGACTCTTTGCAACCTTACGGACTGTAACCTGCCAGGCTACTCTGTCCTAGGGATTCTCCAGGCAAGAATACTGGAATGAGTTGCTGAGCCTTCTTCCAGGGGATCTTCTCAACCCAAGGATCAAACCCAAGTCTCTGATGTCTCCTGCATTGGCAGGCAAGTTCTTTACCACTAGCACCACCTGGGAAGCCCATCTGTGATCATACCCACACTTATTGGTATCAGTAAGAAATAGGAGATAGTTTTGTTGTTGTTGTTGTTGTTGTTTTAAATTTTTTATTTTTACTTTATTTTACTATACAATACTGTATTGGTTTTGGCATACATTGACATGAATTCGCCACGGGTGTACATGAGCTCCCAAACATGAACTCCTGTCCCACCTCCCGCCCAACATCATCCCTCCAGATCATCCCCATGCACTAGCCCCAAGCATCCTGCATCCTGCATCGAACATAGACTGGCAATTCGTTTCTTACATTATAGTATACATGTTTCAATGCCATTCTCCCAAATCATCCCGCCCTCTCCCTCTCCCTCAGAGTCCAAGAGTCCATTCTACACATCTGTGTCTCTTTTGCTGTCTTGCATAAATGGTCATCATTAAAATCTTTCTAAATTTCATATATATGTGTTCAGTTCAGTTCAGTTCAGTCACTCAGTCGTGTCCGACTCTTTGCGACCCCATGAATCACAGCACGCCAGGCCTCCCTGTTCATCACCATCTCTCGGAGTTCACTCAGACTCACGTCCATCGAGTCCGTGATGCCATCCAGCCATCTCATCCTCTGNCAGTGTGTTAGGCCATCTGCCACCTAGATGCAATCTTCTAAGCACTTTAAAACATATTAACTATTTTATGCCCAATAAAATAGCATAATATAGGTATTAGCATTATCCTTCCACCTTTAAGCAGTTTCCCTGGTAGCTCAGATGGTAAAGAATCTGCCTGCAAGGTAGGAGACTCCGGTTCCATCTCTGGGTCAGGAAGATCCCCTGGAAAAGGGAATGGCTACCCACTCCAATATCCCTGCCTGGAGAATCCCACGAACAGAATAGCCTGACTGGGTACAGTTCATGGAGTTGCAAAGAGCTGTACACAACTGAGTGACTAAGCACACACACATCCCACTTTTAATGATGAGAAAAGTCTTTATTTGCCCAAAGTCATACTGTGAGTAAGTGGCAGAACTAGAATTTGAATCTAGGCATTACGGCTCCTGGGTCCTTGATGCGTGTGGTCTTTCTTTAGATTAGCTCTACTCAATTAAGGAACTTGACGAACTTATGTTATACACTTGTCAGGTAACTCATTCCCACCAATGTGGAGCAAGAATTTGATGGGGTTTCAGTTCAGTCGTGTCTGACTCTTTGCGACCCCATGAATTGCAGCATGCCAGGCCTCCCTGTTCATCACNGCTCCTGGCCTCCCCATCTCACAAGCGGGTAATCTCCCCAACTAAAGTCCAGAGACAGGAGTAACTTGACTTCTTGGAGACAATCACTAAAACTTCCCAGAAGCCCTCATAAACTGGGGTTATCACAAAGCTTTTCCTCTTTCTGAAAGGCATGTTTATGACAACAAAACTTAAAGGTCACGGTAGATAAAACTGCTAAAAGCAACAAATAATTTAATGATATAATACATAATATATATTTAAAAAGATAGATATATTTAGCTTTTCCACTAAACTGAGTTCTTTGGTCACCCTAAGGAGTTCAAGGAATCAAAAGTGCTGGATTGAAAAATAATACCAAAAAATTCTTAAACAGGAACAGAAAAAAAAATCCAAAAATATGTGATTAAATAAAAGGGTGACTGTTTAAAAAATATTGTAACATTTGTAAAATCTGTATTATGCAAAATAAGTCAACAGAAATGTTCCATTTACCAGACTCTTAAGCAGAAGCTTTATATCTGACAAATCCGCTTGTGACACTGGTAAAGCAACTACAAAGTGATTTTCAATAACTCTATTGCATGATTCATCTTTGAAAAGAGAACTGTTTTAAATTAGTGGCTACAGAAACTGAATTCCCAATTCTCTGCAAGCTCACTAAGTCTTCTTCTTTGTCCTTTGATCCTCTGTGATAGAGTAAGACTAGCATTTTTTATTTCAAGAAAAATCGCACTGGTGCTTTAATCCTCCAGTTAAAGTAAATGGCATGAATATATATGCTGTTTATTAGAGTCCCATTCGCACTAACTTTCACGTAGTTTACTTACAATTATCTATTTATCTCAAAAAAAAAAACCATAAATCAATACATTAGGTGAGTAAAAAGGATCCCTCTCGGTTTCTTATACATATTATGGACTTTCCAGGTGGCACAGCGGTAAAGAATCTGCCTGCCAATTCAGGAGACAAGAGACGTGGGTTCAATCCCTGGATCAGGAAGACTCCATGGAATAGAAAACCATGACCCACTCCCGTATTTCCGCCTGAGAAATCCCTCGGACAGAGGAGCCCAGGGGGGTACGTCCACAAGCAAGAAGCTGCACACGACTGACGCACGCACAGTGTCTGCAGACAGTGCCACAGTCTGAGAAACCACTTCCTAGCTCACCCAAACACTGTAACAGACATTTATTTTACTGCTGACACTGCTTCTTAACCGCTAAACAAGCCCACATAAGGATACCAGTAACAAGCAGCAGCTTAGTTATCTGAGATCAAAATTATCAACAATTTAATCACTCAACAAGTAGTCACTGGGCCACTACGCTAAGTGTTGGAAATACAATGATGCGGAAAATTATTCCTGCTCTCATAAGGTAAAAGGAACAAGTATCCATCAAATGATCATATTACAGAGTGTAATTATGCAGTGAGAGAAATATTATAAAGGAAAAGAACACAGTGTAAATAAACAAAAAGGAGTTGATCTAGACTGGTATGGGGGATCAAAGAGGGACTCCCTAAGGAAGTGAGGCTTAGGCTGACATCTGTAGGACTTGGTGGGGGGGGGGGGNCACAGTGTAAATAAACAAAAAGGAGTTGATCTAGACTGGTATGGGGGATCAAAGAGGGACTCCCTAAGGAAGTGAGGCTTAGGCTGACATCTGTAGGACTGGGGGGGGGGGGGGGGCACAGCAAATGAGGGTTTTAGGAAGAGGGAACAGCAACTGAAAGAGCCTGGGGTAAAGGTAAGCCACACGTTCAAGGAAGCTGAAAGCAGGCCGGTGTGTTTCGTGCAGAAGGAGCTCGGAATACAGGGATAAGAAAAGGATGAGAAGTCTTAGAAATGTTTGAAAATAGGGAGGAGGAAGAGGACTTCTAGCATTCTGTCCTGGGAGGGCCTGAGCACTATCATGCCTGTGAGAGAAGTTCTTGAATTGTAAGGCACTGCACAACTGTGTTAATAGTGTGAGTCCCACTGCTTCTGTTTCTAAATACACTTCTGGCCTGGACACCAAGTGACCAGCTCAAAGCATAAGAGCCAAAATCAGTTCCCGAGAGTTCTAACCCAGTTTTGCCCTGTATCACATTGTCTAAAAATTTTACTGTTTGCCTCACTTAACCAGTTCAATGTCTTTTCCAGACAGCTAGTTCTTCATGACAGTAACTCCAACTGTGAGCATTTACTTCACACTTTTCTAAGCTCCTTATTTACATTTAACTCATTTAATCCTGAATTCTAGAAGAAAAGTTATATTCACTGTCCAGATGAAGACACTGAGGCTCAAAAAAGTTAAAGAACTTACCCAAAGTCACAGGGCTAGTAAATACTGGCACTGTTAACCACACAACACTAACTTCTGCCTACAACTTCTGTGTGTAGGTATGTATGTACAGAGACATATTGAGGGAAGAGGGAGAGAACAGAACGCAGGTGTTTGGGATTACAATCACATACTTGACACCCACCACTGAATCATCTAGCACCTGCCTAACAGTGGGGCTCAGCAAGTATCTGAGGAATTGAAGGAATGACAAAGGATTTTAATGTGGAAGTAAAGTGATTTTCTGATGCTTTCCCACCAAGTCATGTATTCAACAGCTATGCATTTCATGGCTTTATTTTCCTTGACTCTCATTGATGATTATTCTCCGTTACCTTTATCATATTTCACAGACTTCAGCTCAGAGGTAGAGGGGGGAAAGGGATGGAGCAATGAACTAGTGGAGAGCCTCACTGCACACCAAATGCCCTCCCTCCTGGGGCTCTGCACTGGCCCTTTTCTCTCACGCTATTCCTTCCTTGGTTTCTTCTATTCAATCACCTTCTCACAGAGGCCCTCCCTGACCACTCAATGGCAGTTTTCTCAGGCCTGCAACACATCACCCCACACCCCCAATTCTAGGAGAGCAGGGGCCTGGTCTACCTGGTTCTCTGAATGTATTCCAGGACCCTGGGCTGAGCGAATACATATTTAACCAACGAATGAAAAGACAATACTCCGGATTCCCCTCTTGTTCTCTGAAGCCCTCCATACCCGTAAGCTTTCCACTCCAGGTGGCTCCACACTCCATTTTCAACAATAACAACACTTCTGCAGGACTCGAGGTTTGCAAAGTAGCCTGGACTCCATTTTCTGAGTTGAGCTTCTCACATGTGCTGAGAAGGGAGGTTCGGCCTGGTAAGAACGCCCATCCTCCCATTTTAGGGTCGATGAAATTGAGCCTTGGGAAGGGGATTCGCCCGCAGCCGCGCCGACAACACGGTCAGGAGCCCTAAGAGATGTCGATTCCACAACGCCCTATTCCACGAGCCGACGGCCCTGAGTTCAGGATGCTTCATCACCTTTATTACTATTGTTCAGCAGCACTCTCTCCGGACGCGCACCAGGCGGAGGACTNAAAATGCAAAATGTAACAAGTTATGACAATTTTTGGAAAGATGTTGAGAGGTCAGAAAGTTCAATTTTCTGGCCTCATATGAGACTATACCTAAATTGATTTAGGAGAAATTCTGTTCTCTTAGGAGAGAATTATGTGATGAATTATAAGAACTGTATGAGGTAAGAAACAATATCTATTTAATTCTTTCAAACTGAGGAAATTTAATATAGATAATTGATTAAGCAAGTGATAAAAACAGTTGAATGGCCAAACTGAATACCATGAAGCAACAGCAGGAAGACATCAACTATTTTTAGGGCAACAGGGACAATCAGAGAAAGTAGTGTAACCAGAGCAATCCTAATGTGCATTAGAATCCACTACTTTGCAGGCAGGCGCTGGAACATGGAACAGTGGCTTCCTATGAGAACCTGGAACCAAGGTGGACACATAATCACTGCTAGAAATGCTATTGTAGGCAGAACAAGAGAAGGATAAATACCCATTTACCCCCTTCTCACAGTCACTAGTGCCTACAACTTGCTGAAAATAACCAGAAGTTTGATGATCTGTGATAGAGAGCAAAGCAAAGTAGTTGGAAAAAGAGACTATTGATCAGATAGCAAATGACCAGCACATGAATTATGAGAAATAAAAAGTTTAAGAATCCTTTGCCCATCCTCTTCTTTTCCAAACCATTCATAGCCGGAAATGGTTTTGAAAAATGTCTGTGCTTCTGATGAAATAAAGTCCTTTATTTATAGTCTGATCACATATTCCAATGTTCGCTGATTTGGTCACCATCCTTTTACAATACTGCTACGGTTGTAAAATTCTTTGGGTGACCTTAATTATTATTTTATTTGACTGGCTATAGAAGCAAAAGGTGAGCCTGGGTGGCGGTAAAGCGTCTGTCTACAATGCCGGAGACTTGGGTTCAATCCCTGGGTTGGGAAGATCCCCTTGGAGAAGGAAATGGCAATCCACTCCAGTAGTATTGCCTGGAAAATCCCATGGACAGAGGAGCCTGGTAGGCCACAGTTCATGGGGTCGCAAAAAGTCGGACACGACTGAACAACTTCACTTGTAGAAGCAAAATATTCCTCGTGTTCATTCTTGAGTGGTTATCTTCAAGAATGAACAAAAACAGTGATATTGAGATGCCAAGGCAGAAGCCTAGAGCACTTGTCTCATTCCTTTAAGTATTTCTCACGTGCTCTGTCTATAGAGTTTAATGTTTCTCCTTAGTGTGGAGGATTAACGAATATTTAATCAAAGATATTCTCTTCCAGTAGTGTCATGAAATCCAATCTACATCCATTCTACTTAGAATACCATCTTTCATTTTGCATAAATATTTCCAGAATTCCAACCATCCATCTCTGAAATCATGTTGAAAAGATTTATCACCTTTCCAGGGAGGTAATATCAAATTTTACTCATAAAACTATCACTAATTTTCAATCTCTTTTCTGTTCTAAATATTCTCCTAATTCTTGATGTCTAACTCATTAAGAGCCTGTTTTGATAATTTTTTTTCTTCTTTTGAAGAGGAAAACTTAAAATTTTACATAACCTCCTGCTCATTCTGTCTCTATAACTCAGCTTGCTCCTTGCAAAGTCTGGATCACTACTTAGTCTTGGGAAGACTTATCACACCCAGCATTGTCCTGCTCTTTGCAATTGCCCAGCCTCTGTAATCCTGCTTAACCATGCTTGTCTGTATAAAGGTCAGGCATTCTACTAACCGTTTGTTCCCCCACACGCCAAACCCCTTAGTTTAAACCAGGCTACTAGCAGCTGGTATTGCCCACTACAATCTGTCTGTAAAAACTCTGTAACCCCTTTGTTTGAGGCTCAGAGCTTGGAGTGTTAACTCCTCTGGGCATGCTGGTGGAATAAACCCGAGTTCTCCAACTCTCCGAGTGTGATGCTGGGTTTCTCAATTACTGGTTTCTGTAACACTTTAAGTAATAGTCTTAAGCCATTTTTTAGCACTGATAATGTGGTTATTTTCATCCCAGACAAATTTAATTAATTTTTCAAGTAAAATTTCAAGGGACATTATATCAAAACTTTTACTCCAGTTAAAAACAAAATTCAGGAGAACAGCCATGTGTTTTTCCTCCACTATTTCTTTAATTCTGTCCAAAGTTCTGTTGTTTGTTTTCACACTAGGATAGTTTCTACAGAATGCAGTGTCTGTTATTTTGAGGGCAAGGGTATGGCTATAAACCCTGTATTAGTCAGGGTTCTCCAGATAGAACCAATAGGATGTATGCATGTGTGTATACAAATACATGTGGGTGTATACAGGATTAAAGAATTGACCCATGCAGTTGTGGATAGTGGCAAGTTTGAAATTTGTAGGGCAGGCCTATGGTCTAGAACTTAGGGTAAGAGCTGATGGNGTGCTCAGCCTTCTTCACAGTCCGACTCTCACATCCCTACATGACCACAGGAAAAACCATAGCCTTGACTAGAATTGATGGAGTTTAGGGATAACAAAGTGTGGACAAAAGTCCTCTACCTCAAATTTGGATCTACTGTTTCTATTTGAGTTTAACTGTTCTATAATTAGTTAACAGACTATGCTTATTAAATGTGACTCAAGATTATTAGATACATTTGATGGAGCCAAACTATATGACCTCAAAAATAACATGGATAAAAGAAATATTTTTATCCTAGCTATCATATTACAGAATTTACAGTGACAAATTGAGACATTAAATTTCTTTAGTCCAATTCTATCACAAACTATGATGGAATTACATTTTAAAGTAAAAAGAATATCACATGTAATTATTACTCATTCTTATTCATGACCAACTTGACCCAACATANTCATATTACAGAATTTACAGTGACAAATTGAGACATTAAATTTCTTTAGTCCAATTCTATCACAAACTATGATGGAATTACATTTTAAAGTAAAAAGAATATCACATGTAATTATTACTCATTCTTATTCATGACCAACTTGACCCAACATAATTAATTTGTAAATAGATAATGTATAATTTAAATGAATATACAGGTTTTTTTAAAATTGTTGAGGGTATTTGCCTATGAATAAAATAGAAGCTTTTATTCCAGAGTGTTTATTTCCATTTCTTCTCCAGCAAATCTATGTATTAAAAATTACAACTTTAATATTTCTTAATCTTTGTGCAGTATTAGAGTGACTTAGAAAGCAGGCTCCAACTATCTTCCAGCTCAAACAACACAGAAGTTCAGATTCTGATCCATATTCATAGAAATTGTTCGGACTTTGTGTATTATACTATCACAATCTAAGAAACTGGGAACACTTGATCAAGCTACCTGTTTCTTTGACTTTTTTTTTTTTAACTTTATTTTACTTTACAATGTTGTATTGGTTTTGCCATATATCAACACGAATCTGCCATGGGTATACACGTGTTCCCAATCTGACCATATTCTTATTTTCCTAATGAATGTAAAAAACGTGAATGGAGAAATAAACCCAAGGAAAAATGAAAAAGAAGTACAAATATTTTCTTTTTCTGAAATATTATTAATTTGGGATATTTTTCATTGGTCACCATCAGGAACTGTGCTTCAGTTTGAGTGTTTCTGAACAAATTTTGGGGTAATTAGGAATTTTGCTGCATAAAATAAAAGCTTAGAGTTAACATAAATCCTGATCCAGCTCAGATTCTCTGTGGATTATACTTTCATTGAGTGACATTTTTATCTAATTTAACAAACAGTGGCATGACTGGTACCAGTGGGGGCTAGAATTAGAAAAAGATACAGCCTCAGTCCTCTGCAAGGACAGATAATGCAAAGTACAAAGTGATAGTCTCAGAATGGGATTTTGATGTGCCATTGGCACTTAAAAAAGGGGAAAAGTTCATTGAATGGGAAAGATCGCGGTAAGTTTCATGGAGAACATAACATTTTATTTAACCTGTACTTTGTAAAAGCTTCAAAATGCATGCTGAGGCCTTCAAGTTAAGAAAGTAGGCCAAAGAGTCACAGGTATGTGAAAGTGGGAAAAACACGGAGAACAGAGAAGTTGATTAAAGGAAAGTATACAAAAGGGAGATGTGTTCATTTTGTATCATGTTTCTCACATTGAATTTGTTTCTACAATATGACTCTCATCAAAGTCCCCTGATAATATAATACTATTCAGCAATCAATTCTAAGCCCACGCGTTAGACAAATATTAACAAACTTTGACTCAATCATTCTTTTCTTCTTTTTAAGTGTTTTGTTCACCTGGCTTCTGTGCTAGCATAATCTTCTGCACCTACCTACCCCACTGGCATTTCTGTATCAGTCCTCTAGTATATGAATTGTTCTTACCCAACCCTAAATCTGGCCACAGCTGGTGTTTGTCCACAGACATTCTCTAACTATACACTTTCCTTGCTAAGTGATATCATCTGACACCATCGTTTTAAATACTATCTGTACATCAATGACTCCAAATTTGTATCTTTAATTCGGTCATCTTGGCTAAATTACACAATTGAATGATCACTTAAATATCGCATGGTTCTTAGTCAAACAGTTGTGTTTCCCTGATGGCTCAGAGATTAAAGCATCTGTCTGCAATGCGGGAGATGCGGGTTTGATCCCTGGGTCAGGAAGATCCCCTGGAGAAGGAAATGGCAACCCAGTCCTCCAGTATTCTTGCCTGGAGAATCCCATGGAGGGAGGAACCTGGTAGGCTACAGTCCATGGGGTCGCCAAGAAACGGACACCACTGAGTGACTTCACTTTCACTTTATTTCTTTGTGACAACATGGGCTGTAGCCCTCCAGGCAAGAATACTGGAGTGTGTTGCCATGCCCTCTCTCAGGAGATCTTCCCAACCCAGGGATTGAACCTATATCTCTTGTGTCTGCTGCATTGGCAGTCAGGGTCTTTATCACTAGCACTACCTGGGAAGCCCCTAAATGCTACTTGGGCAGTGCAAAATTGATATATCCAAAGTCACACCTGAATCCTAATGGGCTTCTTGGATTCTTCTATAACATTTAATAACAAATCTACATGTGTGTTTTCTCAAATTAATTATTGATTAGGTTCTTTTTTTTTTCTTTCACATCAAGAATCAAACTGCTCAGCAAATTTTCTCAAATTTACCTTACAAATACAGTTGCCCCTTGAAAAACAGGTTTGAACTTTGCAAGCCTATTAAATGTGGAGTTTTAAACTGAATATATTAGAATATTTTCTGAGATTTTAAACAACTTGGAAAAAACCTGCAAACTAAGTAGCCTATAACTATTGATAAAATTAAGAGAAAGCTAGGTACGTCATGACTGAATAAAATATATGAATAAAATTTATTTTATCATTTGCTATTAAAAAGCATACACAAATCTATTATAAAAAGTTAAAATTTATCAAAACAGGCACACAAACACAGACTACCTAGAGTCATATATAAAGGGCTCAGGAGAGTGAACAAAATAAGCAGACTTTACAAGGGAGATGACACAGAGAGAAAGCAAAGAGCATGGGGCGAGTTTGTGATTTTGGTGACTCTGCCCAGTCCACAAATGACCTGGATTCTGGTTTACAGTAGCAGGGCTAGAAGTCAAAGTAACCAAGGTTTCGAGACATGCTTGGGGTAAGATTTCCTGGAAAGGAGAGAGCCAGAGAAAGCTAACTCCAAAATGTATATGTAAACTCTACCCAGATCTCAGGATACATGTGAACCATGAACTTAAAGAGTGAAGTGAGATTATACTGAACTGACATTTGAGCTACCATCCAAAGTAGGCAAGAGAGAGTCTGCAACTTGAGTCTAATAAAGTGAATTGCCTGATTAAACAAATATTTCAATAGTCTGTAAAGGAATATAGCAAACAAAAGGCATGAAAATGTTCTCAAAGGAAAAGATGACTAATAGAGTTCACCCTGTAATGGCCCCACACACATATTTTATATTTTATTGAAAATATAAAATAAGAACTCGAAGGGGACTATATTAACTAAGGGCAATAAGGTAAAGGAATTTACTCTTGACATAGATAAAATGACAGGAGGAAAAGAAGAAATGACAGAGAAGAAGAAAATATTGGAAAGAACCAAACAGATATTATAAAACTGTAAAATCAATATATTAAATTAAAAAAAAATTCTTGAGTAGATAAAATTACAGATAGGAGTTGAAAGAGAAAAGGGCCAGTGGACTTGAAAATAGATCAATGAAAATTATCCAAAAGAGAAAAAATAGACAAATAATGAACAGAGTTCCAGGGATCAGGAGGGGAATGCAGAAAGTCTCATATGTGGGTAACTCAAATCCCAGAAAGAAAAATGAGAGAAAGTGAGGCAGAAAAATATTTGAAAAGTTAATAGTTTAAAATTATCTTCAAACACTGGAGGATATAAATTCATAAATTCAAGAATCTCAGCAAAACTCAAATGGGTTAAATTTGAAGAAAACCACTCTTATCCACAACTTAGTTGAACTCCTAAGAACTAAAAATCAAGAGAAAATCTTACAAGCGTTTTTCACTCCCTAACAGTATGGACCATAGAGGCATCACAGTGTAATAGTTAAGCGCCTCTCATTGCTTGTTGAAGTCAGACGCTGCTAAGTCACTTCAGTCATGTCCGACTCTGCATGACCCCATAGACGGCAGCCCACCAGGCTCCCCTGTCCCTGGGATTCTCCAGGCAAGAACACTGGAGTGGGTTGCCATTTCCTTCTTCAGTGCATGAAAGTGAAAAGTAAAAGAGAAGTCAGTCATGTCCGACTCTTAGCGACCCCATGGACTGCAGCCCACCAGGCTCCTCAGTCCATGGGATTTTCCAGGCAAGAGTGCTGGAGTGGTTCTACCTTTTGAGGAGGCTAGTTCAGTTCAGTTCAGTCGGTCAGTCGTGTCTAACTCTTTGCAACCCCATGAATTGCAGCACACCAGGCCTCCCTGTCCATCAGCAACTCCCGGAGTTCACTCAGACTCACGTCCATCGAATCAGTGACGCCATCCAGCCATCTCATCCTCTGTCTTCCCCTTCTCCTCCTGCCCCCAACCCCTCCCAGCATCAGAGTCTTTTTCCAATCAGTCAACTCTTCGCCTGAGGTGGCCAAAGTACTGGAGTTTCAGCTTTAGCATCATGAGGAGNCCAGCCATCTCATCCTCTGTCTTCCCCTTCTCCTCCTGCCCCCAACCCCTCCCAGCATCAGAGTCTTTTTCCAATCAGTCAACTCTTCGCCTGAGGTGGCCAAAGTACTGGAGTTTCAGCTTTAGCATCATGAGGAGGCTAGCTCTTGGCCAAAAATGGGTTTGTGACTTTTTAGGCCAGACTATGAACAGCTATAATGTATTCACCTGGCAGGGCACATTGGAGAAAACTGCCCTTCCCATGCTATCCCTGATACACAACATTATAGTTTCTGAGTGGGCTGCAGGCAAGGATTCTGGCCTCTCTGGCTACCATACTCATGCAGTTTGCATTACTGCCTCAAGTACCTACATTCCTAGATTATTTATCTAAGGTTGTCAGCCAAGATCTTCCTTAGGCATCTCAGCTCAAGCCTCCTTATGGGCCAAAGGGTTGGGGTGGTATTTTGAAGACATATTTACCCTGTTCTCAGTACCTAGAAGTATTCTATTCCTAGCTGTCTCCTTTTTTATTTCTTCTGAATGCTGTGTCCATAAAACTTTAGAAGCTTTTTGTTCTGGGCTCCTTTGGAGGTGAGAGATGGCTTTGAGGTCTGTGCTGAATCACCTGCCTTTTTTAAAAAATCTTTTATTTTTTTAATTGAAATATAGTTGATTTAGAGAAGGTGTCTGGTGGCATAGTCAGTGAAGAATCTGCCTGCATTGCAAGAGATCCAGGTTCAATCTTTGGGTTGAGAAGACCCCCTGGAGAAGGGCATGGTAACCCATTCCAGTATCGTTTCAATATATATATTGTTCTCAGAATTTTTTTTTCATTACAAGTTATTATAGGATATTGAATACAGTTTCCTGCAGTATATGTAGGTCCTTGTTGTTTAGGTATTTTATATATAGTCTTGACCAGTACATATTCTATATAAGAAAACGGAACTGAGGAAGCTGATGCTTTCCCTAGTTGAGTCTCTTGCTTACACTATGTGCGTATGTGCTAAGTCTTGTTCGACTGTTCGTGATGCTATGGACTGTAGCCCTTCAGGCTCCTCTGTTCATGGGATTCTTCAGGCAAGAATATTGGAATGGGTTTCCATGCTTTCTTCCAGGGGATATTGCCCACCGAGGGATGGAATCTGCATCTCCTGTGGCTCCTACATTTCAGGCGGAGTCTCTACCTCTGAGCTGCTGGGGAAGCCCTGCTTATACTATAACAGTAGGTAATTAAAGTCTTGATTCTTCCCTTTTGACTTGTTGCTTTAAACCAGTACTCTGACTTTTGGCAGCTCATCTCCTTCTGGTTCAAATGAGCTCTTGACAAATTGGCACAATGAGTAAGGTAGTTTATTAAGCATAATGCCATTATGAAGAACAAAAGGCCTGAAAATCTTGCAGGGCATCTCTCTGTGTCTGGGTTACATTCTACATGGGTATGAGTGGATTATTTTCAAGTTTGATGGTCCCACAAGGATTTCACCACCAGGTCTTAGAAACTGTTAGGCTCTCCCATGGGGCAATTCACCGGACATGGCCAGTGGTCTTGGGGAGTGCTAACAGGAAGCAGTGCAACCTCCTTGGGGGATGCTAGTGCATTGTTGATATATTTTCTCTTTTTCCTTTTTTGTTTCCATGGAGGATCTTTCATCCTTCTTTTGACTCTGACTCCTGCCTAAGTTCACTTAGAGATCTAACAGAAGAGGTAGGGAAAAATTTCCCTAGCCACTATTTGTGGCTTTCAAATAATAGGACCAGAGATGGTTGAGGATTTCCTGGGAGCTAAATACCACTAAGCAGGTCCCTGATGCTGATAAAATAAACTCAGCAGTGCAGCAAGATGCTAAAATTTAGGGGGGAAAAAACAAGAGTACAGAGCTGTATATGATTGATTTGTCTAGTACCTTAGAGATCTAGTTAGATCTTCTCTGGAGGTATCTTGCCCAAGCTAAGAAGGGAGAGTGGCCATGTGTGGGACAGTTATTAAAAACTCCCTCCTCAGAGCACCCCAAGAGCATGTGTTGCCAAGAAATGACATGAGCTGCAGCAGCAACTCTGGCCTGCCCTGCATAGCATCCTGGAGACAGGTCACTCAACAGCTGGGCCCCTCAACAGACAGCCCATTCTAGCTCGCTGCTGCGCCCAGCTCTCCACCTTTCTCTCCCAGCCCAGAGAACCTGAAGCTAAATTCTTCTGGGCAGCCCTGTGACTGTCAGGCCCTTTGTTCCTTCCATCTGTGATGAATAGAATGTTTGATACTCTTCCCCAGTCCTGGGACACAGCCATTGGTGGTGTTCACTTCAGGTGGATGGGGTTGTGTAGGTAATGACTCAAAGTGCTTTTCCATGAGCTATCACTGTCACCAACAGGGCCTTAAATCTCTCTCCCACCAGGCCTTCTCCTTTCCTGGGCTTCCCCTCCAGACTAATCACTAGGGTTTAGCCCTTCAGCAGCTCAAAACTTTTTTGTTTTGACTTGTTGACCTACTTTATTACTAGGGAAAGCCATCTTTTTCTTCCTTCATTTCCCTTAAACACTCTTCTTTTCTTCTACCCTTTACCAATCCCAGTCCAGTGTTACTGTCCCTTCTCCTTAATATCTACTACATTTCTGAACTTAAATCATTAACCATGATAAATTTTTGTTGCACCTTCTTCAAAAACAAGGAAAGTTTAATTTGAAAACATCCCGAGGAGGTTAAAAAAAAATATGGGAATGTTGTTCTTTTCATATTAAAAAGATATAAACGGTGAGATTTCACATTTTAAAAAAGTTGAATTCTTTATTATGCCATGCAAACATGGTTTAATTCACATTAATTTCTTGCATTGTATATAATATGAAGCAATTATATTGAATAAAACATTTTTCATGACAACACGAGTCACATTGTGCTTCATAAAATTCAAGGATCTAATCTATCAGTACCCAGTGGACATTTCTGCTGGGAACTTATTTCCAAGCAGGTGAGTCCTGGAAATACAAAATACAAATACAAATTACAAATACAAAAATGGGCCTTATTTTTAGTTAATTATATAAAACTTACAAACACACAGAGAGTGAAACAATTTCCACTGAAATATACAGTAGTTTTTAATGTGAATTGTCATGGAAAACTGAAAAGGGGAAATATTTATTTGATTTACCACTAAGAACATTTCAATTAACCTCAGACATGTCTATATGGCCTACCTTATCTGATTAAACAGTTTTAAAAGTTTGGGAATATTTCATAACATGATTTGACTATAATATTTCATGAATACACTGCTATAAAAATATTATGAGAAAGTAAATATTTCTGATAATCTTTGGAAATAAATATTTGTTTGGACTTCCTAAGATAAAATTTCTCAAATTCCAAGTCAATGATTTATTAAGACCTAGAAAGTCACTTTCTGAATATGCATCTACAGTTAAACGCACCTACGCTAAAACTATAAATTTGCATTCATGACAATGTGTATTAAATCTTTATTTAGAGAATTACTCTTATTTTGTCTCTATATATACATATATCTTTATTAAAATATCAACATAGTATTCACTTGTGTAATTTTTTGTTAGCCATAGCTAACATGACTAAATGTTTGCATAATAGAACTCTAATTTATAGTCTCCTTTTTAGGGGAGAATATGTATTTACATACCTATGGCTTTACTGAACTCCTTTATCTCAAGGAAAAAATTATCATAAGGTAAGCAGTAAGGCTTTGCACACAATTCCTAAGGAGCAAAATAATAGGTTTTTAGTTCTCTTGAAACTTTCCATTGGAAATTTATTTAAATAACTTAATAAATGATTTTAAAACATTTAGAAAATAATTATATAATCCTTATTTAAACTACTCGTATTTGCTGATATTTTAATTTCAGTATATTGCAAACATTCTCCCCAGTAACAAAGTTATATCACTATCATTTCCATCATGATATGCAAAAATGCTTATTTAAATCTGTGTTCAGGAAAAATAAGAAATGAGATATTTTTCAACTAAGAATAGATTTCATAAAATTGTAAGAAAAAGAGTGAGAAAGGTACAGATAAAAAGCAGAACTGCTAACGGCACTGCGCTTCAAGTAGACAGAACAGCCGTCTCGATGGCGGCTATCCATGAATTTTAAAGGAAGTGAACAAGAAAACCAGTGAACCTTTAACTGACATTTTTTAAAGTTCACTAGACTTGGGAGAGATTCTAGAGGATTTGAAAGCAGCAAACATGACTATGTTATTTCAAAGGGGTCAAGATAGAAGCAAATATATATATATATATTATGAGAGCAGCAAGTTGAGAAAAGTCTTACTAACTCAAGCTGCACACTGAGAGAATATTAGAAAAAATTATTTTAATTTAAAATAATCAGCACAAATATACTCNGATAGAAGCAAATATATATATATATATATATTATGAGAGCAGCAAGTTGAGAAAAGTCTTACTAACTCAAGCTGCACACTGAGAGAATATTAGAAAAAATTATTTTAATTTAAAATAATCAGCACAAATATACTCACTGGATAATGTGCTAAAGTAAAGTAAACATCACACACCAAAAAGCACACATTGGAAGTCAAAGTTGATATTGAAGTAATCCTTGAATAGTTGCAAACTCAGAAGGAAAATAAAATGTTATAGTACTTGAAATGTTTTGAGAGGGTAATGAAGAGAAGATAAAGAATGCACCTTAAATTTAGGAAACACTGATTTGGTATAGCATTTAACCTAGGGATAACTAAGTTGCAGAGGGTAAGATCCCCCTGAAGTGGGTTTACATAAAAGAGGATATATGCTAATCCATCAGAACACCCCATGGGACCTAATTTTAGCAAAATCTTGACACAGCAGGTCTAAATGATTCCCTAGGTTTATTTACTCTGTTGAATCTACCTATCCCTTCTCCTTTCTCTATTTCCCTTCACTCCCTTTATCAGTCTTTGTTCTTTAAAGGCTATTGGTTCTTATTCTTTCACAATGGCAAAGTGGCTTTGGTTATTACTAACCCAGTTCAGTCTTAACATGAACTTCTTAAATCCAGTGGCTGTCACTACAGGCCTAATCTTGTGCTTCTTCATTCAAATTTTAGAGAAATTAGTTGGTTTAGGTTGGATAAAATGCCCACCTTGAAGCAATTTCAAAAATTTTTTTTTTTAATCATCTGGCCTCTTAGCTCTATGCTTTAATCTGAGGTTGCAGCAGCACACTTCCAATAAAGTGGTGGTATGGGTTATGAGGGCTTCTCCGGTAACTCAGCTGATAAGAAATCCACCTGCCATGCAGGAGACCCTAGTTCAAGTCCTGAGTTGAGAAGATCTCCTGGAGAAGGGATAGGCTATCCACTCCAGTATTCTTGGGCTTCCCTGGTGGCTCAGGCGATAAAGAATCTACCTGCCATGAGAGAGACCTGGGTTTGATCCCTGGGTTGGGAAGACCCCCTAGGAGGATAACCCACCCTAGTATTCTTTCTGGGAGAATCTCCATGGACAGAGGAGCCTGGAGGGCTACAGTTCATGGGGTCACAAAGAGTTGGACACGACTAAGTAACTAAGCACAGCACAGTACATGGGTTGCAAGGAGTCGAACATGACTTAGCAAATGAACATAGCACAGAACAGCACATAGGTAATTTAAATCTGTGCTCAGTATGAAAGACCTGGTTTGGAGACTTTGTTCAACACATGATCGTGATTATGATAAGGATATTAGTCATATACATTGTGTTTTATTGAGAGAATAAATGTACTTCAATGTACTGCACTATAGGTAACAAAATAATGCTACAGATATTACTAGCTCTTAATCTGGTTTTGATTTTTATCCAATAAGCAATGAGTTATTGTTGTTTAGTTGGTAAGTTATGTTCAACTCTTTTGTGGCCCCTTGGACTGTAGCCCACCAGGCTCCTCTGTTCATGGGGTTTCCCAGCAAGAATACTGTAGTGGGTTGCTATTTCCTTCTCCAGGGTTTCTTTCTGATCCAGGGATCGAACCTGTGCCTTCTACATTGCAGGCAGATTGCTTACCGCTGAGACACAAGGGAAATTCAGGCAATTGGTAGCCAATGACAAATCTATAAAAGGTGATGACTAGTAAAATAATTAGATTTGTATTTTAGAAGTATTTCTCTGTCACTAATGTTAATATTTTCCCAGAATTAATATAATAGATGTTTTGGATAGAGGAAACAATTACTGTATAGTAGTTATGTTTCACAGCATCCTAGTTGAAGTATTACTAGGGTTTTCAGTAAGAAATGACTAATTAGGCTGGCAAGGAAGTATTGGGCATAAAATATATGTAAGACCTATAGAATTAATAGGACCCAGCAACTAATTAAGTATAGAGAAAGAAGGGCAAAGATTGCACTCAAATTTCTAACTTTTGGTTAAAAGTGCAAATCATGACAGTAATACTGAAGATGTGAAATGTTCAGTGTGTGGCTAGCCTGAAAGGGAAGTTGGGGGACAGTGTTCACCAGAATTTTTTTCAGACAATAGAAACTGCTCTTTTTAAACAGAAAAATGAAATTATTGGGATTTTGTTGACTGGGTTACAAAATCAATGACATCTATGGAGCTAGGCTCACAAAATTGGCAAAAANATAAAATATATGTAAGACCTATAGAATTAATAGGACCCAGCAACTAATTAAGTATAGAGAAAGAAGGGCAAAGATTGCACTCAAATTTCTAACTTTTGGTTAAAAGTGCAAATCATGACAGTAATACTGAAGATGTGAAATGTTCAGTGTGTGGCTAGCCTGAAAGGGAAGTTGGGGGACAGTGTTCACCAGAATTTTTTTCAGACAATAGAAACTGCTCTTTTTAAACAGAAAAATGAAATTATTGGGATTTTGTTGACTGGGTTACAAAATCAATGACATCTATGGAGCTAGGCTCACAAAATTGGCAAAAATCTTTGAATGTCAGGCAGTGAAAGTTTACACAACACTGTGCCATGCATGCCTACCACTGTAACTGGCATTTTTTTTTTAAATGGATTTCCTTGCTACTCACTATGGAGTAAAAATTCAGATGAAAGCTAAGTAATCATCCAATCTATATGTCATAGTTTAGTATCAAGGAGAGATATTCAGCTTCATTCCTAGTAGATAAAATCCTGCCCCGCCGCCCAAGAAAGCATCTAGTGTATTCTGCTCAAATAAAAAGTGCTTTCAGATGTTAGTTGGCTGAAGAACAAAATTTTTTAAAAATGACTAGTGTCTTTTATAGAGAGTAAATGAGTGAGAAACCTCTGTTAAGGATTATGACTACATGGGGGCATATATGATTTTTGAGCCTCAAATAAAGACTGAGTGTTTTCACTCTTTAACATACAAGTATTTGCTAAAGCTTTAGTAGTAGCTTTGATCACTCAGAGTGTAAATCTAGATTACAAAGAGAAAGGTTGGAGAATATTAATGATCGATGATATTTGAACATAGTAAAAGACATGGTAGCCTATAAAGCAGAATGAAAAGAAATAGTTACCAAAGCAGAACTGAGAATGAGTAGTGTTCAAAAATTTAAAATAAAAATCAAGTTTCAGAGCAGAGATTAGACAACCATGCTAAAAGCTACTGAGGTGGAGTAACATGCCAACTGGGAATTGAACTTAATAGTAGGAGGCCTTTGATGACCATTAATTCAGTGAAAGCTTGAAATAGAAGACAATAATTACTGAATTTTAAAGTAGTGGAAAATGATTAATTGAAAGCAGTAATCATGAAATATATTTGTTTAATTTCTTTTTGTTTTTGCTGTTAGAGAAATAGAGAAGGATAGTGGATAGGAAGAAAAGGTTTTGTTGTGTTCTTATTCCTGTGACTGTTTGAGAATAACATTAGTGCAATGATGAGCTAATTAGCAAGGAGGTTATAGGTCTGAGGGTTGAAGTCATGGATGAGAGAAAATTTCTAAAGAACTCTAGATTGACATTTCCTGATGAAAGATTGTAATCAACAAAAGTCATGTTATCCCTTTTTGGTTTCTCCCTTCAACTTGAAATATTTCCAAAAAGAATGAATGAAAGGAAGAGAATAATGAAAATGTGAAAAACATAGAAAAATAAAAATTAAAAAAATTCATGGCAGAAGCGCACAGACAGAAGGCAAAATGTATTCTGCATAGCTATCTACTTTTCTTTCTGGTAAAGACAAGCACTTTTCTTCACACAAGCTAAATATTTTGTAATAATACCTTTAGATAAGGAATCCACTGATGTCTTCTCAGGCAGAAATTTCTATATAAAGCAGAGGTAATTAGGGCCTCAGGTTATGTATGAGCATCTAATGGCCCAATTAGTCCTTCAGGGAAGGTGGTTTTATTGTTCTATTGTTTCCTCTTCAGTGTTTCCAGTTTTAATGTAAGTTCCCAATTTAGAAAACTTGCTTTGTACTTTGACTGACTTCACTTAAAAATCAAGGCACTTTTAACTTTTGAATTACACACACACACACACACACATATGGCAAGCTTGCTCTCTCTTCCTTTCCCTCTCTTCATATTCACAGACAGGATAGCTCACACAAGGTCAGTATAGATGCAGGTGATGCTCTCCTTGATTAAACTTTAGTAAGGCTCTTCTGATTCTCTTTTCCACTAGGTCTTATCCTTGCCAGGCTAGCAAAAATCTCGCTAAGTTAGAGTGAATCTCCCACACTTGAAATCTGATCACTAGCCTAATCACATCTCTCATCCTCCATGACCACCCAGGTGATATTTGATCTCTCTAGACTGCCTTCAGCAAGAATCTTTTTTGGTCAGTCTAGAAGAATCCCCTCAACACTTGATTTCTCCTTTTAGTAATTTTACATTCTCTGTTCCTTGGCTATAAATCCCTACTTCCCTTTGTCATATTCAAAACTGAGCCCAGTTCTCTACTGAATTTTCGTTTCCCTCATTGCAATAGTTTCTGAATAAAATCTCATTTTATTTCTTTAACTTTTGTCCAGTGGTGACTTTTTAAAACATATCTTTCAGTTTGTCATAACCTAAAGTAAGGCTTATCCACATGCCATATAGTGTTCATTTATGCCTTTGTCTTACCAATAAAATAATTTTAAATATAATTTAACATTTTATAACTCTCATTTAATAATTAATGTTCTATTCAAATAATTTTCACACAGGTATATTGCAAATTTGCTTCCAAAATATATATCCCTTGCTCTTTTATTTTGTAACAACATATATCATTTTAATTGATAATAATCCATGATTTGACCTTAGATATTTCTAGCTTTGGTAAGATTTGAAAATTTAAAAAATTCTTGTTGGTATTTCATTAAATGATAGTCATTAAGGGCTACCTTTTTTATCAGATTAAGGGAAAACTCTTTTATAATATGTGTGTTTTCTATTAATAAGTGAAGCAATAATCATTTAAGAATACTGACATTATCATGATAATTATAGGGGTATTATTGCTCTTAATACTTTTTATATATTATCATGTTTCTTCTTTACATTCCACAGTTCAAAATGACCTCAAATACATTCACATATAATTGAAATAGAATGCAAGGAAGCCATGGAGATTTTTACCTTCTTCTTGAGTATGCTCTATTATCAAGTGCTATCCAGACATCTGATAAGATAACTAAAATTTTAAATAATCTACAGTACTTATCCTTACTATCAAAACTTTCCTTCTCCAATATAATCTGATAGAGTTTAAAGACATAAATTATAATGAATCTATTACCTTGGGAAGTTACTTTATAACAAATATGTTGCTATAAAATGTAAAAAATTCACATATTCATTGAGCTATCTTACTTGTTTTATATTCTAGAAAAATACCCGCAGTAATCTTTGATCTTCCATTCCCAGTGATTCTTTGTATGTTTCTTAGGGCAGTATCTTATGGCAGAGTCAAAGGCAGTCTATTCTATTTAGACTAATACTGCCGCCCTCTTTAAGATCTCCTTCATTTCATCCAAATAACTACTGCAGTTAAAAAGGAATAGCCAATTAAGTAATCTTTTACTCTGCCCACTCCCTGCCAGTATCCCTCAGGTCAGCCTTTGATTGGATGAGAAATTTATGCATTTTTGCACAAGTCTAATCAGAATGCATACAGAAAAAAAAAAAAAAAAACTCCACTGCACAATGGAGATGACTGTGACAGTCCCAGAGTTTATGTAAATAAGGGGGGTTTTGAGGCAGCCAATCTAGGACTGAAAAAGCTTGATTTGAGTGTGCCCAAGAATAGCTATAGAAAAGCATCCCGAGTTTGCATTTTAGCAGATAAGCTCTCCTTGTCGACTTTTGCATCAAAGTAATTTAGTTTGGCTCTTCAAAGAAATACAAAAGCATTATAGAAAGTGCTTTTTTTTCTTTGAAAGGTACAATCAAGGACTGCCAGCTAATTAAATTAATTCACATTTTTAAAGAGTTATCATTACATACAGAAAATGAATGTAAGTGCTTTTTTCCCAAGAATCAATTCAAACCTTATTAAACATCACTGAAAAAAACACCTCTTACTTACCCTTGCCATTGACATATACTAGCCAGTCAATTGTATTAGATGTTAATATATGCAATCTCACGTTTATTTATTTCGCAATATTTCTGCATAAAATATTAAGAAAAGTAAAAATAGTTGTTTTCTGCATTCTTGCTTTGCATCACTCAGAGCCGAGTAAATATGTTCACATTCTAAAGGGAGCTTTAGGAAGTTGTGAAAAAATCTCCATAATATTCTAAGTTATTTAGTACTTTGAAAACACTCAATATTAATTTCACTATAGCATAAAAAAGTTGTCAGTGCTCTCCAAAACTTCTTTTTACTACTTCAAAGATTGGGCATATGTGAGGACATATATTTCATCATAACTGAAGCTGTGTAAAAAGATCACCATTCAGACGTTGTTTTTCCTTTCACTATCATGACAATGATTGTAAATAGCCTGGGGTAAATCAAAAAATGCCACACATACCCAAAAGATAATTCTATGTCCTACTCCCTGGAACTTGTAAATGTGGCCTTATTTGGAAAAATAAAATATTTGCAAATATGATTACATTAAGGATATAGAGATGAGATCACTCTAGATTATCAGGGTAGACATAAAGGCCATCTGAAGGGTCCTTATAAGAAGAGCCAGAAGAGATTAGACACAAATACCAACCAGAAGGTAATGTGAAGATAGAGGTACTGATTGGGGTGATGAGGCCAAAAGTCAAAGGATGTCTGTAGCCACCAGAATCTAGAAGAGACAGGGATGAATTCTCCCCTAGAGCCTCTAGTGACGGCATGGCCTTCGACATCTTAGTTTTGGAATCCTGGCCCCTAGAACTATGAAAGAATAAATTTAGATGTTTGAAGACACCAAGGTTTTAGTCATTTGATAGAGTAGCCCCAGAAAATTCAATCTCATCCCGTCTGTTTTCCTCCAGGGAAGGCCTGGAAATGTTCCTTCTCTTTTACATTCATTTGAATGTCAAGTATCCAGCTAGGTAAGATATTTGAAAAATTAAAATTATTTCATTCTTTACTTTCTCTACCTTGAAGAAGTATAAAGATGAAAATTTGAGATGTAAGTTTTTCTGTTGGAATAGGAAGTGAAGCAGTCAAAATAAAGTTCTTGGTTTGAAGTTATTCAGATGATGATTCTAGGACAATAGTGATTCCCTATGAGAGAATTCTTAAACTATTAGTCTCTCAGTCATTGTCTGAGTCTTTGCAACCCCATAGACTGTAGTCCACCAGGCTCCTCTTCATGGAATTTTCCAAGCAAGAATACTAGAGTGGGTTGCCATTCTTTTCTTCAGGGGATCTTCCTGACCCAGGAATCAAACCTGGGTCTCCTGCATTGCAGGCAGATTCCTTATGGTCTGAGCCATCATGGAAGTCCTGACAGAATTCTTAGTTGTCGTATTTATCTGACTTAGAGTTTGGGGCAAATGCATCATCTAATGGTACATTTATCATTTTATTTATTATGTTTATTCTGTATATATTTATTAGTTCTATGCAGTATTTAGATATGTCCTATCTTCTGCCCAATTATTAATTTGGCTTCCCTGGTAGCTCAGATGGTAAAGAATCTGTTTGCAATGCAGGAGACCCAGCTTTAATCCCTGGGTCAAGAAGATCCTTTGGAGAAAGGAATGGCAACCCACTCCAGTGTTCTTGCCTGGGAAATCCCATGGACAGAGGAGCCTGATGGGTTATAGTCCAGGACATTGCAAAAAGTCGGACATGACCGAGCAACTAACACTTCACTTACCTTCTGCCCAATTATTAAATAAAAATTTTAATTATAAATAAAATCTGTCCCTATCTCAATGTAAAATTTTGAAATTGTATATTTTAAAAAGGTATTATTATGATTCATGTTGGTACTATTACTCTATAGAGCAAAGCTAGCTTTTATTAAAAATTCTGTGAGTAATATAGCTTGTCAGTTTAAGTTGGGAAAAAATGAATGACCAAACAGACAAAATCAGACAAAAAAGCTCTCAGTTCAAAAGACACTTTCAGGTATGTGATGAAGCATTATTTTATGAGTCACTGAAATTGTATATTATAAAGATAAAGCAAACTCTTAAAGAACCAGTGCCCAGAGCCAAGAGAGGAAAAGAGAGACAGAAAGAGAGATCTCATACCTACAGCAAGTCAGCATGTTGATATATCTGAGGGCTTTGAAGTAGTTAGTACTTGATTCAAGGCAGAAGTGGAGTTTCTCCACTCTTTATCTTCAAGTAAAGACGAATGGGCTTTCATAATGGACCTTGCTCTGACAATGGGAATAAATGACTGTGATATTCGAACACTTTCAAGGAGACCCAGAGATTCAATATGCAAAGTCTTTCATTTTATCATTGAAAGTGCAGCCTTGGATTATTACTGACAGCCAAGATGCAGTTAAAGTAAAGGTCATGCAGACTATTGACAATAATAAATTTTAAGATTTGGTATCTTTTTGCTGAGGCCTTCTCCAAGTCATTTATCAAAAAAAAAAAAAAAAAAAAAANAGGTTCCTATGCAATATTGCTCTTTACAGCATTGGATCTTGCTTCTATCACCAGTCACATGCACAACTGGGTATTCTTTTTGCTTTGGCTTATCCCTTCACTCTTTCCGGAGTTATTTCTCCACTGATCTTCAGTAGCATATTGGGCACCTAATGACCTGGGGAGTTTCCCTTTCAGTATCCTATCATTCTGCCTTTTCATACTGTTCATGGGGCTCTCAAGGCAAGAATACTGAGGTGGTTTACCATTCCCTTCTCCATTGAACCACATTCTGTCATTCCACCATTGGAATGTGGTCCACATTCCAACAACACAAGAGAAGACTCTAAACATGGACATCAACAAATCGTTAACATAGAAATCAGATTGATTATATTATTTGCAGCCAAAGATGGAGAAGCTCTATACAGTTAGTAAAAATAAGACCGGAAGCTGATTGTGGCCCAGATCATGAGCTCCTTACTGACAAATTCAGTCTTAAATTGAAGAAAGTAGGGAAAACGANTAGAAATCAGATTGATTATATTATTTGCAGCCAAAGATGGAGAAGCTCTATACAGTTAGTAAAAATAAGACCGGAAGCTGATTGTGGCCCAGATCATGAGCTCCTTACTGACAAATTCAGTCTTAAATTGAAGAAAGTAGGGAAAACGACTAGACATTCAGGTATGACCTAAATCAAATCCCTTATGATTATACAGTGGAAGTGAGAAATAGATTTAAGGGACTAGATCAGATAGACAGAGTGCCTGATGAACTACTGACTGAGGTTTGTGACACTGTACAGAAGACAGGGATCAAGATCATCCCCATGGAAAAGAAATGCAAAAAAGCAAAATGGCTGTCTGGGGAGGCCTTGCAAATAGATGTGAAATGAAGAGAAGTGAAAAGCAAAGGGGAAAAGGAAGGATATAAGCATCTGGATGCAGAGTTCCAAAGAATAGTAAGAAGAGATAAGAAAGCCTTCCTCAGCGATCAGTGCAAAGAATTAGAGGAAAACAACAGAATGGGAAAGACTAGATTTCTCTTCAAGAAAATTAAAGATACCAAGGGAATATTTCATGCAAAGATGGGCTCGATAAAGGACAGAAATGGTATGGACCTAACAGAAGCAGAAGATATTAAGAAGAGGTGGAAAGAATACACAGAAGAACTGTACAAAAAAAATCTTCATGATTAAGATAATCATGATGATGTGATCACTCACCTGGAGCCAGACATTCTGGAATGTGAAGTCAAGTGGGCCTCAGAAAGCATCACTAGGAACAAAGCTAGTGGAGGTGATGGCATTCCAGTTGAGCTNGCATGTGTAGTCAGCAAAGTCTCCTGACTTCGAGAATGAGTAATACATGGTCTCTTTTCATTTATCTGGGCAGGGCTTAGCCTTCTCTCTTTCAATTGTCCTGCTATTTTCATCTTGGAGTATCGGTCCACAGAGAACAAACTCTGACTGTTTGTGCTGGGGGCTCATCTATCTCCTGCCTCACGAGGATCATACTTTGAGAACCACTGCTCTGAGCAGTGCTTTTCACCATTATAATCTTGCTTTTTGATAACTCTTTTGGTAACACTTTCCCATCCATTTTATATGGAAAAAGGAGAAAGTCAACATTAAGGGATGAAAAGATGCCTGAAATCTACTCAGAAAAAAAAAAAACTCAGCAGTTTTCTATTTCTAACTTAGAAAGCTTACTCAAGATGTTTATGTTTTTTACTTAGCAGTTTATTCTCATCTGCCTCCGGTTTACCCTTAAAACTCTTACTGCCTGTCAGCATCACTTCTAACACTCCTTCCCTTTCCAGAGTCATCTCTGTTTTTAACTGAGAAGTCATGACTTGGACAGTTCTTGCATTCCCAGTGAAGTGCATTTTTAATACCACTAAGCATAGTACCGTCTAGAGTCACTAGGGCTTTGATCCACATTGCTAGTTTCCCTTAATCCTCCTACCCCTATGCACACAAAATGGTTCTGCAAACTAAACACACCTGATGAACTTCCTGACCACTAGGGAAGAGAACACCAGGAAATGGCATTTATGGAGGAAAATCCTAAGTGTACTGAGGCCAAGTATTTCCCTCAAACAACTTCCCATGATGCTGACCCTATATGCAGCAGTGCAGGAAAGGATTAATATATTATCTTCACCCCCCAAAAAAAAATCCAAATTATTCAAAGTCCAACTCCACTCAACACAAGGATCAGCTCTAGAACAAAAACTTGAAGCCAAGTTTACTGATAAATGGACTTTGTGGATAGCAAAAGATGGGAAATTGATTATTTTGTCTTTGCTCAACTTTGTCTGCTTCCCTTGCTGGAGGGAAGCCCCTCACACCATATATACCTGTATGTTGTTATAATTCGTGATGTAGCCTTCATCAGCATATTACTTTGTGCATAATGGGGGTTTACTTTATGATCAGTTTAGGACTTGACTCTCAGTCTGAATGCAGGGCCTTTTAAAAGCTAGGATCTTCAAGTGCCCAGAATCACGTACAAATAGGAGACACTAATTAATGACAATTTCTCATTGATAAAGAGCAGACATTGTAAATCCAAAGAAACTTATAAAGAACAGTTTAGAGTAGTAAACTGCTAGTAAAATTTTTGCTGCAGCTTTTAAAAACTTGAGGGCAATCAGTCCAGTAACATTGACATTGTTGAAATTTCAGACATCATCTTCATGCCAGGATTAAATGGAAAGGAAAGCAAAGAAACATAGCATGCAAATATATGCCAACAAAATGTAGGAAAAGAATACAGTCACTGCACATGTTTCAGAAATACCTTCATGCTGAGAAAATGACAAATCTAAGTATGAGTCCAGGTACAAAACAGTTTTACAAAGCTGTGGTTTTATTTTAACAGTAATTTATATATGCCTAGTTAAAAAGAAAAACAAAGTTTTTTCCAGACCTCTGCTATCCCTAAAGGGGGGAAAAAAAATGAAAACAAAGAAATTTAAGAATTCCTATCTAATCTTTGGTCAGTTGGTCTCTCCTCCCCTTCCTCTTCTTTCTCCTCCCTTTATAGACATCAAGTGCTCGATGAAAAAGTAACTGAAAGTCTGGATTGTCCCAGGATAAGGGAAGAAAGAACGTCCATACTTTATTGAGGTTTACTTAGAAGCGTCTACTTCTGATTATGTTCAGTGCTAGCATTAAGCAGGTCTAAGGCAGAAGCCTGAGACCTGTGCCATATATAAATCATTTCCAGTTGTCCTTTGGAGAGACTCTTGGGAATCAATAATTTCAGGGAAATTTCTGCCTAGTCTTTACCACCAGCTCCCTATTCAGACACAGAAGATTTCTAGAGAAGTTTGGCACAAGAAGCTTTCAGTTCCTTTCATTCACTGTGTCAGTGAATGTTCTTGGGTGATGGGGCTGACTTCCAGTCTATATGGCCATCATTTATCACAGCGTCCAGGGAGGAATGGGCTCTTGGTGAGCATAGAAAAAGTAGACTAGGGAACAGAGGCTAAAAAGAGTTAAAGGCTAAAAGGCTAAAAGTTCTTCTCAAGGCTCTGCAGTATCCTGAGTGATGAAAAGTAGTTGTCTCAACTGTTCATTTTTATATCTCAAATCAGATATTTTAGAATAAAAACTTAAAATGTAATTAAAAGTCAAGAAAGAAATAAGAAAGCTTTTCTGAATGTCAAGGTTGTTTTTCATTAAAATGAATTAACCAAAAGCAGAAGCAAATAACTTTTCTTGAAGAATTAGTGATCTCCAATAGAAATTGTATCCATGTATTAGAAATGAGTTCTGTTTCATTCTGCCTAGGCAGACAAAGAGTGCTCAGTCCCTTAGTCGTGTCCGACTGTTTGTGACCCCATGGACTGTAGCCCCCCAGGCTCCTCTGTCCATGGGATTTTCCAGGCAAGAATACTGGAGTAGGTTACCATTCACTTCTCCAGGGGATGTTCCCAACCCAGGCATCAAACCCAGGTCTCTCCTGCATTGCAGGCAGATTCTTTACCATCTGAGCNTTGTGACCCCATGGACTGTAGCCCCCCAGGCTCCTCTGTCCATGGGATTTTCCAGGCAAGAATACTGGAGTAGGTTACCATTCACTTCTCCAGGGGATGTTCCCAACCCAGGCATCAAACCCAGGTCTCTCCTGCATTGCAGGCAGATTCTTTACCATCTGAGCAACCAGGGAAGCCCACCCACTAGAAGGACTATAATACATAAGACAGAAATAGCATATGTTGGTGAGCATGTAGAAGTCTAGGAGCCTTTGTATACTTCTGATGAGAGTGTAAAGTGCACAGTCACTTTGGAAAACAGATTAGCAGTTTCTCAGATGAGTCCAGTATAAACTGTCACGTGACCCAGCAATTTTACTCCTAGGCCTTTGCGCAAGAAAAGTGAAAGCATTATGTTCACACAAAGATATGCACATTGTTCACAGATGCATTACTCATAATAGCCGAAGTCCAGAAAGCACTGAAAGATCCACCAACTGGAGAATGGATAGGCACAGTGTGGTACAGCCAGGTAGTAGAATCCTATTCAGCCAAAACAATAAACAAATTGCCAACACTTGTGATATGTCACAGATAAAACATTATGCTAAGTAGAAGAAGCTGGACACAGAGACCACATATTGTATTTAGATGAAATGTCCAGAGAGGGCAAATGTATGGAAACAAAAGGGAGATTAGTGGTTCCCTGAGGCTGGAAACGAGAATAAGAATCAGCTTTAAAAAGGCTTGAGGGATCTTACTGAAAGGGGATGAGAATGTTCTAAAGCTAATGATGGTAGCTGTACCACTCAGTAAGTTATTTAAAATCATTGAATTTTGCACTAGAAATGGGTGCTATGTAAAATGTACTTCAATAAAGTTTGTTTAAATTAAAAAAAACTACCAACTCTAGGCATTCTCCACAATTGACTTGATTTTCTAGAATTAGTTTTGACTTTGTCTACAGGCTTCTCTAGTGGCTCAGACAGTGAAGAATCTGCCTGCAATGCAGGAGGCCTGGGTTTGATCCCTGGGTCCAGAAGAGAAAGGAATGGGAGAAAGGAATGGGAACCCATTCCAGTATTCTTGCCTGGAGAATTCCATGGACAGAGGAGCCTGGCAGGCTACAGTCCATGAGGTCAAAAAGAGACGGACACAACTGAGCAACTAATGCTTTCACTTTTTCACAACTTTCAGAGCCATCCTAGATTCCATCCTACATGGTATGGTTTACATATGCNGTTTGTTGTAGGCTTTTTTATGGCCTATTATGTTGAAGTAGGTTCCATCTATGCCCATTTTTGAAATGTTTTTATCATAAATGGATGCTGAATTTTGTAAGAGGCTCTTTCTACATCTGAGATGATCATAAGGTTTTTATCTTTCAATTTGTTAACATGGTGTATCACATTGATTGATTTGAATATATTGAATCCTTGCACTCCTGAAATAAACTCAACTTGATCATGGTGTATGAGCTATTTAATATGTTGTTGAATTCTGTTTGCTAGAATTTTGTTGAGGATTTTTGCATCTATTTTCATCAGTGATATTGGCCTGTAGATTTCTTTTTTCATGTTGTCTTTGCTTAGTTTTGGTTTCAAGGTGATTGCATCCTCATAGAATGAGTTTGGAAGTGTTCCTTCCTCTGCAATTTTTTGGAAGTTTCAGAAAAGTAAGCATTAAGTCTTCTCTAAATGTTTCATAGAACTCCCCTGTGAAGCCATCTGACCCTGGGCTTTTGTTTTTTGAGATTTTTGATCACTGTTTTAATTTCAGTGTTTGTAATTCATTTGTTCATAATTTCTATTTCTTCCTGGTTCAATCTTGAGAGGCTGACGTTTTCTAAGAATCTGACCATTTCCTTTAGGCTGTCCATTTTATTAGCATATCGTTGCTAATAATATTCTCTTATGATCCTTTGAATTTCTGTGTTGTCTGTTGTAACCTCTCCTTTTTCATTTCTAATTTTGTTGATTTGATTTTTCTCCCGAGACTCTCCCTTCATGAGTCTGGCTACAAGTTTGTCAGTCCTATTTATCTTCTCAAAGAAACAGCTTTTAGTTTTATTAATCTTTGCTATTGTTTCCTTCATTTCTTTTTCATTTATTTCTGCTCTGATCTTTATGATTTCTTTCCTTCTGCTGATTTTGGGGGTTTTGTTCTTCTTTTTCCAGCTGCTTTAGATGTAGAGTTAGCTTGTTTATTCAATACTTTTCTTGTTTCTTGAGATATGATTGTGTCACTCTAAACTTCCCTCTTAGAACTGCTTTTGATGAATCCCATAGGTTTTGGGTCACTGTGATTTCATTGTCATTTGTTTCTAGGAATCTTTTGATTCCCTTTTTTATTTCTTCAGTAATATCTTTGTTATTTAATAATGCATTGTTTAATATCCATGCATGTGTGTTTTTTGCATTTTTCCTGTAGTTGATATCTAGTCTCATAGCATTGTGGCCAGAAAAGATACTTGACACAATTTCAATTTTCTTAAATTTACTGAAGCTTGACTTGTGATCCAAGATGTGGTCTATCCTAAAGAATGTTCCATGAACACTTAGAAGAAATTGTATTCTTCTGCATTTGGATGGAAATCTTGAAGATATCAATTAGGTCCATTTGGTCTAATGTTTCATTTAAGGTTTGTGTTTCCTTACTGAATCTCTGTTTTGGTGATTTGTCCAGTGATGTAAGTGGTGTGCTAAAAGTCCCCTACTATTATTGTACTATTGTCAATTTCCCCTCTTATGCCTCTTAACGTTTGCTTTATGTTTTGAGGTGCTTGTAGGTTACGTGCATAGATATTTACAACTGTTGTGTCTTCGTCTTGGATTGATCCCTTGATCATTATTTAATGTTCTTCTTGATCTCCTATAATATCCTTTATTTTAAATTCTATTTTGCCTGAAATAAAGATTGCTACTCTGGCTTTTTTTGGTTTTCATTCATGTGGAAAATCTTTTTCCATCCTTTTACTTTTAGTCTGCATGTGTCTCTAGGTCTGAAGAGGGTCTACTGTAGCAGCATATATATGGGTCTTGTTCTTGTATCCATTCAATCAGTCTGTATTTTTTGGTTGGTGCATTTAATTGATTTACATTTAAGGTAATTATTGATACATATTATTCTATTGGCATTTTCTTGATTGTTTGGGCTTTTTTTTTTTTTTTTTAGGTTTTTCTTTTCTCTGGTGTTTACTGGCTATGTAAGTCATTTTAGTATTTGTTGCAAGGCTGGTGTTGTTGAAATAGATTCTCTTAACTTCTTGTCTGTAAAGCTTTTGATTTCTCCATCATATTTGAATGAGATCTTTGACGAAGTAGTAATCTTGGTTGTAGAATTTTCTGTTTCAATACCTTAAATATATCCTGCTGTTTCCTTCAGGCCTGCAGAATTTCTGCTGTAAGATCTGCTATTAATCGTATAGGTTTTCCCTTGTATGTTACTTGTTGCATTTGCTTGCTGCTTTTAATATTCTTTCTTTGTGCTTAATCTCTGTTAGCTTGATTAATATATCCCTCAATGTGTTTCTACTTGGGTTAATCTTGTTAGGGACTCTCTGCACTTCTAGGACTTGACTATTTCCTTAACTTCCCATGTTGGGGAAGTTTTCAACTATAATTTCTTCAAAAATTTTTTCAGTGCCTTTTTCTCCCTCTGGGACCCCTATAACTCAAATTTTGATGTGTTTAATATTGTCTCAAAGTCTCGGAGGCTATCCTCAATTGTTTTCATTCTTTTCCCTTTAGTCTGCTCTTCAGCAGTTACTTCAATCATTCTATCTTCCTGCTCACTTATCTGTTCCTCTTCCTCAGTTATTTTCCTATTGTTTCCTTCCAGAGTATTTTTAATTTCAGAAATTGTGTTACTCTTTGCTGTTTGCTTATTCTTTATTTCTTCTATGTCTTTGGTGATTGTATTAACTGTGTTAAAAGTTTCTTCCATTTTCTCCATTCTATTTTCAAATATTTCAAGCATCTTTACTATCATTATTCTGACTTCTCTTTCAGAGAGATTGTTTACTTTCTCTTTATTTATTTGGTCTTGTGAGTTTCTACTTGCTTTTTTCATTTGTGCTATATTTCTTTATTTTTTCATCATTTTTTTCCTAACTTGCTCCACTTGAGGTCTACTTTTCCCAGGCTCTAGGGCTGTATTACTTTTTCCTTCTGGTTTTTGCCCTTAGAAGGAAATGTTGGTTGGGTGGTTTGTGTTAATTTCCTGTTAAGGGTGACTTGTGCCAGTGTTCTCATTACAGGGAGCTTAGCCTGCCCATCTGGAGGCCTGAGGTCTTCTGCTGTCACCTAGATGTTGCTTTGTAGGAGTTATTTCATATCTTGGTGAGTTTTTGATGTATTTGTGGGGAAGCTAGTGTTCTCGCCATCTTACTTCTCCACCATCTTCTTCTATCTCCCTAATTTGTAGATTTTATCAAAACTTTTTTTCTAAGAACCCTATGTAGTTTTGTTTGTATGTATGTACACAAGGCAATGGCACCACACTCCAGTGCTCTTGCCTGGAGAATCCCATGGATGGAGGAGCCTGGTGGGCTGCCATCTCTAAGGTCGGTAGGAGTTGGACATGACTGAATGACTTCACTCTCACTTTTCATTTTCATGCATTGGAGAAGGAAATGGCAACCCACTCCAGTGTTCTTTCCTGGAGAATCTCAGGGATAGGGGAGCCTGGTGGGCTGCCATCTCTGGGGTCACACAGAGTTGGACATGACTGAAGCGACTTAGCAGCAGCACACTTGCTTTTAGGGGCTTTCCTAGTGGCTCAGTTGACAAAGATTCTGCTTGCAATGCAGGAGACCCAAGTTCCACCTCTAGATTGGGAAGATTCCCTGGAGAGAGAAATGGCAACCCATTCTAATATTTTTGCTTGGGAAATCCCATGGACAAAGTAGCCTGGTGGGCTACAGTCCATAGGGTCACAAAGAGTTGAACACAGTTTAGTAACTACTCAACTACTGTGCTTTCTTTTAAGTTGAGTAGAATAGGTTCTGAGTTGTATGTGTGGGACTGATAATATACATGAAAAGAAAAATTACGGGATATAAAATTTGGGGAAACTGATTGTCTTCTGTCAAAATTTTGTAAGTATTGATTACATTCTTTCAAGCATTTTTGGTGTATCCACATTTTGAAGACAATAAAACTGTGACCAGGAAGTGTCTCTTATCATCCAGATTCTTTCATTGATTTTACTGTTGAATGCAGGATGATTTTCAATTAAATCTACTCTATTTTTAAACTGGAAAATTCATAGTTGTGTTTTATATAATAACCTTCCAAAAATTTGTCAGGATTCTCTGTTAAGAACACCCTTAATTCTTATATTGGATCTCTACTTGCTTTCCTCAATTATAACTGCTCTTTCCATTTTTTCTTCCTCTCATATTTTTTTTTCCTTCATTCTAGCAAAGAAGGCAAGTTGATTATCAGCATCATCAATTTTTTCTTCATCATATCTTATTTTAAATATCTCCATAAGAATTTTATTCTGATAATCAAAATAGGGTATAATTTTCTATCTTTATATACCTTATGATAGATATAAGTTCTATCTTCTACTGAAATCTTTATATTAATTCATATGAGAATATCTTTTAGCTGAAAGTATATAACATCATGTACAAATATGACACAAAAATGCTACAGTATATTTCATCTATGACAAAAATAATAAAAACATCCAGTATATAGGTTTTAGTGCCAAATCAAAAGCATTAAATAATTTGCTAGTTTTCTAATGACTCTGAAGATCTGCTTTCTCTGGACAAAAAAAAAAAACACAACAGGGTCCAATAAGAGGCCCTGACCTATATCATTCTGAAGAATCATGTGAAGGATCATAATCACCACTTCTGTCTCAGAGAAATGGAATTAATAAGATACCTTCAGAAATACATCTGCATGAATTAGCTTGTAGTTAGAATCACGGCTTGAGGAAGAAGTTGCTTGTATCGTTTTCGTAAAATATTTTGATAGTCTTTAGAAATAGCTACCTATTTTAAAGTCTGTATAGCATCGCTTACAGGTAGGAAACACATTAGAAATTCCAGTATATGTTGACAGGTATAAGTTTACTTCATGATCTAAGGCTTTGTTAGTCACTCAGTTGTGCTCAACAATTGTAGCCTGCCAGGCTCCTCTGTCCATGAAGATTCTCTAGGCAAGAATACTGAAGTGGGTTGCCATGCTCTCCTCCAGGGGATCTTGTCGACTCAAGGATTAAACCCAGGTGTCCTGCAATTTTTTTTTACTATCTGACCCACCAAGGAAGCTCCCAATCGAAGGCTTAGCAGAAGATAATTACCTATCTATGTGTTTTTGATATCTTTCAATCTTTTCCTTCTCAATCTCCATTTTAACTTTTTTTTTGGCTTTTTAATCCAGTGAACAAAACAGGGAAGGATTTTACACTCATTGAGCCTGTCATCTAGTCAGTGAAAGCACTATTAGAAAATTAAATAAATAAGTCATAGTTCAGAGGTTTTAGGATTATAAAGAAAATATTTCAGGATATTAGGAAATTGAGTAGCTCAATGTGTGTGTGTGTGTGTGTGTGTGTGTGTGTAGCATAATGGCATCTCAGATAGATGCAATTATTAATACTGTTATTCAGATTTACCTATCACTGAAAAGGGAAGTGGATATCCANATTATAAAGAAAATATTTCAGGATATTAGGAAATTGAGTAGCTCAATGTGTGTGTGTGTGTGTGTGTGTGTGTGTGTAGCATAATGGCATCTCAGATAGATGCAATTATTAATACTGTTATTCAGATTTACCTATCACTGAAAAGGGAAGTGGATATCCTAATCCTATCAACTTAGGCAAATATTTGCATAAAGTTACAGATCATAGAATACATCCTTTCAGTCCAATTTCCAACATATATTTATTTATTGAGTATTTTCATCTCTTGATGTGGATCTTCTCCTATCTACATTAAATGTGTCTAATACTCTTAACAGATCAAGAGTAAATACAGAAAAGATCCTATTAGAGTTTATCATGTTTTCCTTTCCCCTCCTCAATTAGCACTCTAGTCACAGGAAATCAGTCTCAGCTTTCAAGTCATTTCCAACAATTCGTTTCCTTCTCTTGTTCAATTTTTTTTTTAATTATAATATCTGAAGAGATAAAGAATGAGACATAGTATTAGAGGTCAGGGCAGGGGGCATGGGAAATTGAAACATTGCCTAAAATTTAGCATGCAGTCAACAGAAGGATGGCTATTCAGTTTTCTGCTTGGTTGAGATTTTGTTTCTGATCCAGGGATTAGAGAAAGAGGGAAGAAATAAAGGTCTTTCTATCTATTTTCTGGCAAGCAGGCACACTAGCAGCATCATACTGATTGTCTATTTAATCCACTCCCCTTGGCATTGTAGTTAATGGAAATTCCTCTCATATTCTGACAATAAGTCGACAGTGAGTCCCAGTTCACAGTGTTGTGCAATTTCATCTTTTAAAGTATCTTCCTAACTACTTTAGTCAAAGGTGGAGGAGGCTTTTTCAAGGACTACTGGCCAGATGACATTTCAAACTAGAAATAGAAGTACAGTTTTTGAGTTTCCAATATATCTGTGAATTCTTTATAAGAAATAATTTGTTGTACAACAAAACAGATGTGCTACACCCAGACCTCATAGAAAAAAACTGAAGAATTAATCTAAATAAATAGGACATGTATTTGCTGTTTCCATTGCATCTCTATTACTTTCTCTTTCTTTAATCTGTGTAACATTTATAATCTCTTTCTAATGCACTCTAAAAGTAAGTTATTATGTTAGTAATAGTAGTTTAGTTGCTAAGTTGTGTTCGACTCTTGTGACCCCATGGACTGTAACCTGCCAGGTTCCTCTGTCCATGGNTCTAGTCAAGGCTATGGTTTTTCCAGTGGTCATGTATGGATATCAGAGTTGGACTGTGAAGAAAGCTGAGCACTAAAGGATTGATGCTTTTGAACTGTGGTGTTGGAGAAGACTCTTGAGAGTCCCTTGGATTGTGAAGAGATCCAACCAATCTATCCTACAGGATTTCAGTCCTGGGTGTTCATTGGAAGGACTGATATTGAAGCTGAAACTCCAATTCTTTGACCACCTTATGCAAAGAGCTGACTCATTGGAAAAGACCCTGATGCTGGGAGGGATTGGAGGCAGGAGGAGAAGGGGACAACACAGGATGAGATGTTTGGATGGCATCACCAACTCAGTGGGCATGAGTTTGGGTGGACTCCGGGAGTTGGTGATGGACAGGGAGGCCTGGCATGCTGCAATTCATGGGGTTGCAAAGAGTCGGATATAACTGAGTGACTGAACTGAACTCAACTGAGCAGCACATTAAACACATTGTTCCACGTTGCACTATTTCATATATTTCTAACTTTGTTATTTATATTGAAGAAATTTCTACTTTAGAATATGAACACCTATGCTCTACAGAGGTACATAGTATATCACCGTCGGATTTTGCATCATAACTTATGCCTTTATGGATGGATTAGATCAATCTTTATTTTTTGAACTTCAAATAATCCTGAAAAGAATAATTTTAAACAACTGAAATCATTCTACATTTATGCAAGTTTATCAATAAAATATGTGCTTACAAATATATTTCTGGGTTGTGTGTGTGCGTGCTAAGTTGCCTCAGCCATGTCCGACTCTTTGTGACTCTATGGACTGCAGCCCGACAGGCTGCTCCATCCATGGGATTCTCCAGGCAAGAGTACTGGAGTGGGTTGCCATGCCCTCCTCCAGGGAATCTCCCTGATCCAGTAATCGCACCCACATCTCTTATGTCTCATGTATTGGCTAAGTGTTTATAATTTAAAAACAGATTAATATTTAAATGGATAACTCCCTATAATATTGTATCAAATTACAAATGCATATTAAAAGATCAGTGCTTGACTTTACTAATTCCTCATTACCTTCCCATGACAAAGCATGAATTCAATCATTTGAATTTGGTTTGTTTCCTTAGTGTGTGCATGCAAGCATTGAAACATATATATATATATATATATATATATATATGTTATTAGAAGATTGATACACATATTCAAAATTTAGGAAGTGCAGAAGGTAAATGGGGAAAATCAGATTTAGCTCACATCATGTATTCATTCATAAAGCAGTTTCTTCTCTGACATTCATGGTTGTCAGCTACATATGGATCAAATTTTGAGTACATAGAATAATTCCTCTTACTTGGACATATTTGTACTTCTTTTCTATTGTAAGAACTGAAGTGAATTCGTGCCAAGATGTTATTTTAAAAAAGAGGCACTAGATTTCTGGGTAACCATTTATTTGCCTTTATTATCTCAACAGTCAGCCTCAGGCGAACAACATGATATATGTGGATCTTATCAAAGTGATATACTTTTATTCACTTTCCACCTACTCTGGAAGACTATGAGCAAGGAGTTCTACACTAATGCTCATTCTAATGTTGGAGCCTGTTCTATTCAGACAGTGTGTTGCACAGCAGTCATTCTGGGATCAGACCCTTCAGTCCACCTACCATCTCTATTCAAACAATGGGAGGGAAGATGAGACAGGCTCACAGGATGTCTTTAGTGTCTTGTCTCCAACTTTCTGAACATAACATTTATTTGCTTTCTAGTGAAGAAAATGTATTTACATGGTCACAACTAATTTCTAAATCTGTTATTTCAAAACACAATTTAGTTTTGAATATGCATTTCTTTATTATGTGCCCATATTTTTTGTCTTTTATTGTTTTATTGTTGTTGTTGTTAAACTGTTTACTATGAAAAGTAAGAACAGATTGAAGAGCAGAACTTGTCTTTGTCATGTTTTAGAGTTTCAGCTTTCACATTTATATCTGTAATCCACACAGAATGTACATCTAGCTGTGGTATGAGGAGATACCTATCTTTTATTTTCTTTATACCGAATTAATTTTCTCGGTTTAATGCTGCTGTTCCAGACCTACCTATTTCCATATATATGTGGAACAATTCTTTCCATTTGCTAATATGCCTCTTTGTTTTCTTTATCCTTGTGCTAATATACTATATAAATATCCTTTTACATATTTCTGAAAACAATTTTATCAATATAATTCCTCTTTTAACTTTTGTCAATTTAAAAACTTACATAAAATATTTACAAGTTTCACACGCTCAGTTTTTAGAAGCTCCTCAAGTAAATGACGGAGAAGGCAATGGCACCCCACTCCAGTACTCTTGCCTGAAAAGTCCCATGGACAGAGGAGCCTGGTGGGTGGCAGTCCATGGGTTAGCGAAGAGTCAGACATGACTGAGCGACTTCACTTTCACTTTTCACTTTCATGTATTGGAGAAGGAAATGGCAACCCACTCAAGTGTTCTTGCCTGGAGAAACCCGGGGACGGGGAAGCCTGGTGAGCTGCCGTCTATGGGGTCGCGCAGAGTTGGACACGACTGAAGCGACTTAGCAGTAGCAGTTAGCAGTAAGTAAATGAATTATAAAGTATAAATAACCATGATATAAATATGTCCTTTTAATAAATATGGGTACATTTATCCATTTATACATGACTATTTTCAAATAAAACTTTAAAAATGCTTTCCTGAAACTTTTATGTATGCTCTATTAGTAGTCTGACACTTTATCATTTTACAAAACTTGTATGTAGTATCTTTGTTTCTATTATTTATTCTAATAAGTGTTTGCTATTGTAAAGGAAAAATGACAATAGAGTCTACTATCTATTACCTATTAATACTAATTTTAGGATATTATGTTACCTTTGGGAGAGAGGAGAAGTATGTTAGGGAAGTTTGGAAAATAATTTCCAACCACATGTAAAATGTCTCATTTTTTTAATGAATTTAAACAATTTTATCAAATTACTATATTCTTTAAATTATCATCTTTATGTTACCATGTGTTTAATATATGTTTAGTAATGTATTCTTAAAAGTGGAGGAGTAATATTTTAGTTTACATGAGGATTTAAAAGTATCATAATATATACATATGAATATGTATCATTCACAATAATAATTTAAAATAAATTATTATATCCCTTTCTGAATGTCTATATATGTTTTCTATTATCTAGATTCCTCATTGCAGGATATAAATAAGGCTCCTTACATATTTGCAGTGTCATGAATGTGATAGCTATAGTTGAATGAAATTTAACTTCAAAGATAAAAATACCACGATCCAGTTTTGACTCTTCTGTTGTTTTCATGTAACTATGCCCAATTTCTTTAACTCTAAATGGCTAGACTCAGTAAATTAGAGATACCAATATAATAATATGTGCAATTTATTTCAATGAATTTATCTAACAATAATATGGTACAACATTTAATTTCTGTGTTTATTATTTAATATGCTATACAAAGTAAAATCAATGTCATATGGGTAGTTTGCATAGTTCAGTCCATTATACAGTTACTGAGTGTATGTTATGTCCCAGATATGGAATTTGCGATAACAACATCAGTAACAACAAAATCACAAAAGAAGTAAGTAGATGTTTTGACTTAGGGTGCTTACATTCTTTAGATCCTTTTAAAAGTTTTGGTGTGAGTGTTTCACTAAGTATACCTATTCCTGGTTTCTGAAAGAAGTAGAGTAAAAGTGAAAGTTGCTCAGTCATGTCAGCAACTCTTTGTGACCCCATGGACTGTAGCCTGCCAGGCTCCTCTGGCCATGCAATTCTCCAGGCAAGAATATTGGAATGGGTAGAAGTTCTCTTCTCCAGGGGATCTTTGCAACACAAGGATGGAACCCAGGTCTCCTGCATTGCAGATTCCTTACCAACTTAGCCACCAGGGTTTCTAGGGCCTTAATATTACAGTCCTTCTCAATGTTGATAAATGATTTTGTGAGTCTATTAGCATGAAAAGTTCTTACTAAAATTAAAAACATCAGGTTTGTATATTATTATTTTGAGACTTCCCTAGTGGCTTAGATGGTAAAGAATTTGCCTGCAATCTAGGAGACCTGGGTTTGATCCCTGGTATGGGAAGATCCCCTGGAGAAGGAAATGGCTACACACTCCACTATTCTTGCCTGGAGAATCCCATGGACAGAGACGCCTGGCAGGATACAGTAGTCTATGGGGTCACAAAGAGTCCAGTGCAACTGAATGACTTTCACTTTTCATTTTAGGAAAAGATGTTATTTCTAAAATTGAAATAAAACATTCACGTGATTAACTCACCAATTATCTGAAACTAATTTTATCTGATGGTGGAAAAAATCTAAACTATTAATCACTTAACCTGTGGCCTACATCATTCTTTCCCCTTCCTTGGTGGAGTGCCCTTTCTCTAGACACAACGTCTGCACAATGGCATGCAACTAGAGAACTGGATAGTAAAGATCAGACTATCTTTGCATAGTCACTAAATTTAGCTTTATGATCATTATAACTTTCATAAGTTATAGTTCTGAATCTTTGGTTTTGATTGACAAGATATTTTATATAGTAATAACTCTAACACCTCTTAATGAGAGTTGACTGTGCCTTAAATTTCACAAATCATTACTAACTGAAAACCAGACACAACCACATATGTTCCATAAGAATCTCAGTATGTACATGTCCAAAGCCTAAACTCATTTTACTTTTCCTTAAAAAGTCTTTCATGTCTAGTGTTCTTTATCATCACCCTACAGTCACTTTAGTTAGAACCTTGATAATTATGGATGCCTTCTTTCTCTTGACTCCTAAACATAACTTAAAATCCCGTGGGTACTTGATTCTAAATATCTTCTTCAAACATTTCTATTTATTTCACCTTCACTACTCCTGGCCTACTCACAACCCCTGTCAAATTTCACTTAAAATAACATTAATTATCTTAACAGGTTCTCTGTCACCTGCCTATATAACATAATTTACTCTTTAGAATTGTTGTTAAAATGAGCTCAATGTGTATTTTCTCAATGTGTATTTGCATTTGCTCTTGTATGAACCTACTGTGATCTTTCAGACTTCCCAGGAGATATACAAACTCTTCATAGTTAAATCCAGCAAAGCTGTCCAGAGCCATCTTACTGTATATACATCTTACTGAATATTCAAACTATGTCAGAGTCTGAATAAGCTGCTTGTAATAGCCTGGACACATGACTATCTAATAACTCCAGATACTGTTGTCTCTACCTGAATTGCACTTACCTTTTCTTTCATGAACTTCTCCAAAACCTTTTGCCATTGCTGATGAGAAGAGATTCTCTCCTGCCTACCTCAATAATGTTTTGCTTACATAGCCCAAAAGAGAACCAACAAGATTCATTTGATTTGTTCTTTTTGTTTGGAATTCTAGAAATGTCTCTTTGCAGGAATTCTTTCTTCTTTAGCCTCTTGCATAGTGCTTTGAGCATATTATGTAGGTATTTGCTAATTATGCATGTTAATGAATGTGTTTTGTGTTTTCCATCGTCTGCCATGATTTTAAAAATTTACTTAAATAATTTTTCTTTCTTTCCATCTATAGGTGTGGCTATATATTTACTTAAGTAATGAATAGTTTTTATACCACAACATAGACTTAAAACAGGATTACTATAATGCAAATCTCATTTAGATCCCATTCTAGAAAAGATTTTGTTAAAAAAAAAAAAATAATAGATATCCAAACAGGAATTTCTGAATTTCTTAATATACACTGTGAGTTCTACATATATGGCAAGTAAACCAAGTATTCAGAACATCTAACCTCATCTTATATCACATACACTTGCTATAATGTGTGTAAACAGAAAGAGTAACAGTGAGTGTAACACACTTATTTTTCCTTGCATTCTTTGTGAACAAATGCAAGTCTGGTTCCTGTTTATACCTCAGTGATTTTTGAAAGAAGATTAATGACATGAATATTTGCAAAGAAAATGCCTATGTGACCAACTTTGGTGGAGCTCTTGAATATCAGTGTCACGGTGCTTTGCAACGGCTGCCTTTTTGCTACACAGCCCTATTCTATGGAGGTGACGAGCTGTCACATGTAAGGTTTATTTCTATTACTTCTTTTGCTGCTTTAATTCACAGTCTATTTTCAGTGTCTCTTCCTTTCCTTTTCATATGTTAATTGCGATTTGAACCAATTAACATATCTAACAAATCCTAGAATTAATTTTTCAATTCAGACTGAGGCATGTGTTTCTGCTGAAATGTATTAGCCTTTTTTAATAGCTCAGTTTCCATCATTTACCTATGGAACAAAGTTATGCCTATAGTTACTCACTTTGTTGATGACCCTGGCTTCAATCAATGGCCAATTTTAAGAACCCAGACTAATGACTACAACTGCAAAACATTCTTGTTAAGCTCTGTCTCTTAAGGCAATCTCTAATATTTCATGTAAAGTCAGATTTTTGTACAAACACCACTGTGAATTCAAATAAGATAGTCTTCTGTTAGGTCACAAGGGATGGGGCTAGAGCTTTGAGGGAAAATATGAAAAGGATTTGGAGAGGAAACATATGGTTGCATTTTTTAATGTCTGAGATGTCAGGACTGGCATGAATAAATAACTACATCTATGCTTCACATAAAACAAATACTATTTTATAAAATTGTGATGAACAACTGTGCATATGCCAAAAATCATTTAGCACCATAGAAAGCCTTTTATGTTCATTTGGAATTATCAAAGATTTTATATTTACCTTTCAGAGATGTTTTATTTTGTTCATAATTGAGATACAGCTTAAAGACAAAATAAGTCAAAATATGAAGATTATGGAATTGAATTTCCCCTGCAGCAGACACCTTTTAGATTAACATTTGCTTACTTACTATGTACCCTATACCATTGTGATTTCATTCAGATATGAATAAAAGATAATGTTTGTTTATTAAAAATTTAATTATCTCTCAAACAATTTAAAGATTCACAAATATACAGTCTAAAATATATGAAAGCATAATAGACAATACTCTGTTTACTATCCAGGTCTTCATTACATCAGGTAAGATATGATCAATTGCAAGCACCAGAAAATCCAACTCACTGACAAATGATAGAGGAGATTTAGGTACTTGCCTCATATTCACACAAAGAACAGAGTTGATGGGAGGGTATTTTCCAATTCTCAAATCATTAAAGTCTCAGGTTATTTAGATCAAGTGACCAGTCAGTGTCACTGAAATGATCTCATCTCTGAATTCTTTCATCCACAGGCTGGCTTATATGGAGGTAGTAGAGTTGATGCTGCAACTTAAGATCTAAAATTCCTTTTCTACATTGCCCAGAAGAGAAAACTTTATTTTTCCAACTATTACCCAGTGTTCTAGGTTTGATTCCATTTAGAATAAGTTAGAATCAGATTTTGAATTAACAGCTTTGCAAGAAGATACGCTCATCATGGCCCTTCTTGGAGTTGGGAGATGGAATCAAATTCACTCATACTACAAGGCTGAAAAACAGTAATTAGTGGTAGATGAATGAAGCAAACAACAGTGCCCACTGTCTTCCTAAGATATAGAGACATTATATTTAAAGATAAGTCATTGTAAAAGTCTGAAGTAATGGTCACTTAATGTGCATTTGTGCTAAGTTGCTTCAGTTGTGTCTGACTCTTTGCATTCTATGGACTGTAGCCCACCAGACTCCTCTGTCCATGGGGATTCTCCAGGCAAGAATACTAGAGTGGGTTGCCATGCCCTCCTCCAGGGGAATCTTTCTGACCCAGGGATCAAAACTCCATCTCCTGCATTGAAGGTAGTTTCTTTACCACTTAGCCATGGGGAAATCTGGTCAATTAATACCACTGTCTAAATATTTTATCATCAATTATTTAACTTCAAAAGCAATAAATGACCCTTGCAACAAAACAAACCACATGAATGCAGACAACTAATCTCCATATTTCCTCCAATGTAAACCTTTATCCTATCAAGGCAAACAATATTTCAAAAGCAGATTTCCATACCAATCAAAGATGTGACTAAAAATTATATTCAGCTGAGTACATTATAGACGTCTATTTCTGTGAGAAAAAGTACCCTCTCATTTCTTTTTATAAATTTAGTCTATTATTTTTGACTGTTTTATTGAGAAGCAAAATCTGTGTAGACAAAATTGAAAAATGTAAGAGTCCAATGTAACATTGCTGTTGTTGTTTAATCACAAAGTTGTGTCCAACTCTTTTGTGACCCCATGGACCATAGCCCACCAGGCTCCTCTGTACATGATATTTCCCTGGCAAGAATACTGGAGTGGAGAGCCATTTTCTTCTACAGGGGATTTTCCCAACCCAGGGATCAAACCCATATCGTCTGCTTGGCAGGTGGAATCTTTACCAATTGAGCCACAGGAAAGCCCCTAGCATTCTGTGGATTACTTAAAAACATATTATTTCTCCAAAAAGTAAAGCATCATCCCATACTGTTATCATATAAGGTAAGAAACAGAGCCACAGAATCGCTCGACTTTCTCCCACCAAACATAAATCAGTCACTTTCACTTAAAGAAAGAAAGAAAGTGACATTACTCAGTCATGTCTGACTCTTTGCAATCCCATGGACTGTAGTCTACCAGGCTTCTCTGTCCATGGGAAATCACTATCTAAGCTTAAAGCAATCACATCTTTCTTTACAAGACTACGTCTGAATACACATTAGAGTTTTATTTTACCTATTTCTAGTATATCATGAGAAACTCTGGCCTGGAAGAAGCACAAGTTGGAATCAAGATTGCCGGAAGAAATCTCAATAACCTCAGATATGCAGATGACACCACCCTTATGATAGAAAGTGAAGAGGAACTAAAAAGCCTCTTGATGAAAGTGAAAGAGGAGAGTGAAAAAGTTGACTTAAAAGTCAACATTCATAAAACTAAGATCATAGCATCTGGTCCCATCACTTAATGGGAAATACATGGGGAAACAGTGGAAACAGTGGCTGACTATTTTTCTGGGATCCAAGATTGCTGCAGATGGTAATTGCAGAAAGGAAATTAAAAGAAATTTACTCCTTGGGAGGAAAGTTATGACCAACCTAGATAGTATATTGAAGAGCAGAGATGTTCAGTTCATCTGTTGCTCAGTCGTGTCCAGCTGTTTGTGACCCCATGAATCACAGCAGGTCAGGCCTCCCTGTTCATCACCAACTCCCGGAGTTCACTCACATTCACGTCCATGGAGTCAGTGATACCATCCAGCCATCTCATCCTCAGTTGTCCCCTTCTCCTCTGGCCCCCAATCCCTCCCAGCATCAGAGTCTTTTCCAATGAGTCAACTCTTCGCATGAGGTGGCCAAAGTACTGGAGTTTCAGCTTGAGCATCATTGCTTCCAAAGAAATCCCAGGGCTGATCTCCTTCAAAATGGACTGATTGGATCTCCTNGGCATCACGGACTCGATGGGCGTGAGTCTGAGTGAACTCCGGGAGTTGGTGATGAACAGGGAGGCCTGGCGACTCATGGGGTTACAAAGAGTCGGACACGACTGAGCGACAGAACTGAACTGAACTGAACTAAACTACCTCCAGAACCACTTATTCAACCATCCTCACCACAACTTCTTCTCCTTCCACCTTACTTGTCCAACATCTCCCTGCAAACAAAATTTTGGTCTCATTAGACCACTAGTCCATGGATCTATCTACCATGGCTCTTTCAACACAGCTCTTTCTTTCACAGCACTCTTGCTGAATCCCAATCACATTAAATACCTGACTTCAAAACCAAAAAATCTAGATTCCCAAAATAAAACCCAATATTAATAACATATTTAACAAAAAGTTTGATGTAAAGGGGAGAAAAATGAAGAAAGGCAAAACCTCCACTACTCAGCTTTATATTTTTCCCTACCTGGTGGAGAAGCTTGAAGGTCCATTTCCATATCTGTTATTTCTGGTTCCTGCTGGTAAATACGAACCATATGCAGCAGCACACACCTCCAGAGGCAGTATGTCCCTAGAAAAACCACACTGAGACCTGGCTCTATTGGTTTAGAAAAAATAAGGACAGGTAGTAAAAGCTACTGAGAAGAATAAATATCTTTTTTTAAAAATCTGCTTCAGATAAGGCCATGGCTCCATGCAACAGGAGACAGTTATCTCCTAGCAAGGGGGAGGTGGTTACCCAGCCTGGTGGGTCGCTCAGTCCTGTCTGACTCTTTGTGACCTCATGAACTATAGCTTGACAGGCTCCTCTGTCCAGGGAATTCTCCAGGCAAGAATACTGGAGTGGGTCGCCACTTCTTCAAGGGATCTTCTTCACTCAGGGATCAAACCTGGGTCTCCTCCATTGCAGGCAGATTCTTTACTGTCTGAGCCACCAGGGAAGTCTATGGGTTTACGGAAATCTGTAGGTTTGTGCCTCTCAAGAGCATCTACCCAAGTGTCCCCATTCCAGGTCCTTTGCTTTCACACAGAAGACTAGCTAAGGTTACTAATTCAATCTTTTGTAACTCTGCCAGTATTGTTATCAAATTTCAGGCCTAATTTTCAGCTCAGGTGGCTCTCTAGTTGCAACAGATGAAGTTCTCTTAAAACATTGCTCTGTAAGCTTTTTGGCTTTCATGAAGTGCCCTAAGTTGGTAGTTAGGTAGCTGGAAGTCTCTGTCTGAGCCTGCTAATTCTTTTTCTGTGTAACTTCAGTAGCAACAAATTCAAATCATTTCCACTCTTGTTATAATAAACATCGTTCCCCGTATCTTTCAAGCGCTAAAGCTATAGCATAAACCAGTGCTTCCCTTTTCTCTGTATTCCATTCCTGTTTCCTAATTATTGCAGACAATAAGAAAATTCAGTCATGCAGCAAGGTACAAACTGAATATATCAATTAATATGTGCCTGGCATGCTGCAGTCCATGGGGTCGTAAAGAGTGGGACACAACTTATTGACTGAAAAACAACAAATATGTAGAAATAATAATCAATTTGAAGAATAGTGGGGAAAACACCTCATTTAAATAAAACAGATTTAAATAAGTGTTTTCTGTATAAATTAGCATTAGGTCCAGGAGGCCTCCCTGGTGGCTCAGATGGTAAAGCGTCTGCCTGCAATGCAGGAGATCTGGGTTCAATTCNGAATAGTGGGGAAAACACCTCATTTAAATAAAACAGATTTAAATAAGTGTTTTCTGTATAAATTAGCATTAGGTCCAGGAGGCCTCCCTGGTGGCTCAGATGGTAAAGCGTCTGCCTGCAATGCAGGAGATCTGGGTTCAATTCCTGGGTCGGGAAGATCCCCTGGAGAAGGAAATGGCAATCCACTCCAGCACCCTTGCCTGGAAAATTGCATGGACGGAGGAGCCAGATAGGCTATAGTTCATGAGATAGCAAAGAGTCGGACACGACTGAGCAACTTCACATGCAACATAAAACCCAAATAAACAGGGCTTAGATACGCAAGTGCTCGTTGTTTCATGTGAAAATTCCACTGGTCAGGAGCCTGAGACAAGAATAGCAGTTGCACAGATCCCTAAGGGTCCTGACTCCTTCCAGCTTTCTGCTCCAGCCACCGTGCCCTCTTCTCACCACAAGAAAGAGGAGAGAAGAACACACCTCTCCTTTAAAGCACACTTCTCAAAACTGCAAATACCATCTCTATGTATATCCCACTGTTCAAAACTTAGTCAAGGATAGGCTTACCCATAAGACAAGCTGTAAATTTAAGCCTGTATTCTCAGTGGCCAGGTAGCAGCTAAAACCCAGGACTTCCGCTGGAGACAAGGAAGGGAAGAGATGCCCTTAGGAAACAACCACATGTCTCTATCACATCTAGGAATGTTTGAAAAGAAATATTAAGATCTACAAATAAGTAGTTTTTAACTGCCTGAGAGACATAAAAGATCTGAACAAATGAAAACACACACTGTGTTCCTGGGTAAGCAAAGAGCAATTTTACCTAATAAAATTCATGTAGATAAGTTGCAATAGCTATGAATTTTAATTCCTCATATAGTAGAGCAAAACCATATATAAAACAAGACTGCTAAAAATATGAGTAGATAACAGAAATACAATTACAGTAAAAAAAAAATTACAATCCTTGCTAGAGCAAATAAATAAAAATAAGGTTATGACTATTTTAATAATAGAATAAATAAAACCCAGATGTCAGATAAGATCATCTTTCTTAAAAAAATAAAATTGTCAGCAAAAGGTTCAATGGTCTCCCCAACACTTCTAGAAAACCCATGTCATTCTGTGTCAGGATTTCCTCTAATCTTGTTCCTGCTCTCCAAACTTCATTGGATTCTTGCCTTCTGTCTCATTCTCCTTTATCCACTGTGCATAGGTCCAGACATGGAACACAGACCCTCTTCTTCATTTATTTAACAATAGCTCATAGGGTCTTTTTTGTTTACTGTCAATTTAATTGAAGGTTTGGGCCAATGACAAGAAAATTACTTACAGATACTCAGCAGCCTGTTCTTAAAAGTTCTGAAAAGGAAAACAGAAAGTGAAGTCGCTCAGTCATGTCCAACTCTTTGCAACCCCATGGACTGTAACCTACCAGGCTCCTCCGTCGATGGGATATTCCAGGCAGGGGTACTGGAGTGGGTTGCCATTTCCTCGGAGTATCTGGTTACTCCTCTACCATGAATCTCATCCATTTTTCTGAAAAATCTATCTTTTTGCCTGGTTACTTAACTCTTTTTTTGGCCAGGAAAACTGCCCTAACATTTTCCTGTTGCTTTGTTTTCAAGTCCATTCCCTTTGACCTCTTAGCAAATAACTTTTACTCATTTTTTTTTTTTTTAATGAGAGATGGCTCCAGTAGACAGCTTGGTTGGAATATATCAGAAGGGTCATGATATCACTGTAATTTCTCTTAGACTCCATAGAGACATGACAAATACACAAAGAGTCAATAATGCACTGTAACCAGCTTGCACTGCCTCACAAGAGCCAAGTATGTGCATCTCTTTTTTACACCCCATTCAGTAGGTTGAACTCTGCATAGTGGATATTTATACCCTGAAGTTGGAAAACACTACAAATATCAATGGTTTTGGTTTGGTTTGATTTAGTTTGGGGGGGGGTAGGGGGTTTTATTTGTTTAGAGAGACAGTTTGCAGCACGACACTGAATATATTCTACAAAAAATTGTGTTGAATGTGCACATGAAGATTCAACTATTTTGATTCCTTCCCACATGAACCAGTCTAACCCTCCAGGACAGTAATAAGAACAGGGAGAGGATACTAAGCAACATGTTTCCACTGCTTAGATTTCACACAGACTACAAGAACAGGATAGTCTGCCTATTCTAATCCATAATTGTCTCCTTGCAACAATATTGAGTAAAACAACTCAACCAGCATGGATATGCAGCTACATAGTAACTTAATTTGTTAATTGCACTGGCCTGACTAGAGTTCCAACTTAAGGACAAAGTGGTGCTATGAAACTACATTCAAAAGAGAGGCTCTGAGGATCGCTCTCTCTTACAAGATCTAATGAAAAGTAGAAGAATTAGGGGCTATAACCCCAACCAGGCCCTATCCCCACTTTACCCAACCCAGGGTGGGTTGCCCTTCCCTCCCCACCCTGACCCCACCACTAGCATATGGAGATAACTGGAGACAGAGAAGAGAAGGTTTTGAAGGCATTGAGCTTTGGAGGAATGTAGTTGGTATTCGTGGGAAAAGTTACTTTCCTAGCTGTCAAGCCAAGATGGCAAGAGGAGATTCCCTTATAGAGATTACTGAATAGAAATTTTTGTACATCCTAGATGAGCAACTGGCCTTTTATTTGGGGAATGGCTATCTGCTAAGACTTGCTGACCTGTCCTTGTGAATTAAAGAGAAATGATGTTAGGCTTCCCAGGTAAAGAACCCACCTGTCAAGGCAGGAGACACAAGAGATGCAGGTTCAATCCCTGGGTCAGGAAGATCCCCTAGAGGAGGCAATGGCAACCCACTCCAGCATTCTTGCCCGGAAAATCCCATGGACTGCAGAGACTGCCAGGCTATAGTCCATAGGGTCACAAAGAGTCAGACACGACTGAGTGAGCACACATGATGGTTGGCTAAGAAAGAGGATGACAGTGGAGCAGTCAAGCCTCTTATCATTTGCTGTGCTAAGGGTGTGTGGATTTCTCATTGGTCCAGGGGACGCCAGAAAAGGAGCTAATCTTGAGATCTTTTGGCCAATGCCTCATACAAAGGGCCACCTTCTTCGTCAAGGGGCTCTAGAATGAAGAGGCTGTGTAATATTCCCATAGTGGATGAGAGCTGAGTAGAAGGAATAGAAGTGTTTGTGCCAGAGAAGATGCCCCTTGCCAGAGACATGAGTCACAGAAAGACCTCACAGGCAAAAACTCACTCGTGCCACGCCCTGAGAGATCAATGCCTTCAGCACTCTTCAAAAAGAGGCCACCATCAGCACCCTGTTAGGGTTACCCAGAAGAACAGCACAAATCAGCACAACCCAACCAAGGAAGAAGCTCAACCATACCTAATTAAAACAGATTGACTTTTCAGCCTTCTTCTTGTTCCCAAACAGAGGAGATTGGAGTCTCCACCCAAATTCCCCACCAGTTTCCCACACTGTGATAAGTCTCCCTGTTGGTTTCTGCTGGCTTATGCTACTCTCCGGGCAAACATTTACAGGATGCTAATGGTGACCTCTTTGTGTCAAAGGCATTTAAGGACTTCATCCCTCATGTAGATCTCCTGTGTGAGTTACTCAACCTACCCTATGGCCATTCTCCAGCATAGGAGATCAAGCCGTACCTACAGGTCTTTTCTGGCATGTCTTAACACTATGTAAGAGGTCCTATTCCATCTCATCTGGCACCTATACTATCATCCCTTGGTGATAACTTTACTGTTAGTAGGTTTGTTTCCAAGACTGTGTAAAAGATACTGTGTACTGCAGAAGGAAACAATGCAAAGAACCAAACACTCATTTTCTGTGACACAAGTTGGTGCTAAACTGGTTTATCTGATTTCACTCTACTTGTACTTAGGAGTTCTACAGACCGTTTTATGTCAATGCAAGAGTTTTTCACTTCAGATAAAAACCTACTTATTTTTAAAACTTTATTTAAACTTAAACGCATATTGTCACAAACGTTACTTCTCATCATCTTATTTCTCAACAAAGACAAGGTCTTGCTCTAACTTCTCCTTCCGCTCACCCAAGTTGCCAACCCCAAACTCACTACTGTTTATTTTCACAGTAATTTAGCTTTCCAAAAGCCCAGAGATTAGACAATACACTCTGATAAGCAAATGACCCCACCATTTCAGTTAAACATTGAAAAATGAGCAGAAGCTTTGAAAGTTCAGTCTTTTCTTTCTCATCCCACTCCAAACTGTTTTCCCAAAAAAAGATATACATCATTTTTGTCTCCTCTCAGAAAGCAAAGGTAATTATAACTGTTTTGTTTTAAATAAACCCCCTCATCCAATATAATAAGGTATACCAGAGTGTGCAAACGGAAAGGTCATAAGCTAAATTTGTTCTATAAAAAAGCTGAGGCTGAAGAAGTGTAACAGTACAATTTCTTTTCAATATTTGAGTTTATGTCTTGGTATGTGCTCTCCCTGCCACCTCATCAGCACCTAAGTCACATCTGGCTGATGAGCACATTCACATAACATACCTGATTTCTCAAAGTAGTCTATACAGAGTGAAGTAAGCCAGAAAGAAAAACACCAATACAGTATACTGACACATATATATGGAATTTAGAAAGATAGTAACGATGACCCTGTATGTGAGACAACAAAAGAGACACAGACATATAGAACAGACTTTTGGCCTCTGAGGGAGAGGGAGAGGGTGGGATGATTTGGGAGAATGGCATTGAAGCATGTATACTATCATGTAAGAAATGAGGTGCCGGTCTATGTTCGATGCAGGATGCAGGATACTTGGGGCTGATGCATGGGGATGATCCAGAGAGACGTTGTGGGGTGGGAGGTGGGAGGGGGATTCAGGATTGGGAGCTCGTGTACACCTGTGGTGGATTCATGTCGATGTATGGCAAAGCCAATAGAGTATTGTAAAGTNGATGCAGGATGCAGGATACTTGGGGCTGGTGCACGGGGATGATCCAGAGAGATGTTATGGGGTAAGAGGTGGGAGGGGGATTCAGGATTGGGAGCTCGTGTACACCTGTGGTGGATTCATGTCGATGTATGGCAAAGCCAATAGAATATTGTAAAGTAAAATTTAAAAAAGTAAAATAAAATAAACAGTACCACCCTATTTAAAAAAACAAACAAACAAACAAAATAAAGTGTCTCCTTTGACTGTACTTTTTCCAGAGTTAGCAATATTCCTTTTCATTATAGCACGTCTTTTCATTAGGAAAAGAGCTAAAAATTTCTTTTAGGTGGCTTAATCGTCTGCATCAAAATAAATATTTCTTAGTTCGTAAAAGATGGCTTTCATCTCAAAGAAGATTTGTGAATACTGTAACAAAATGTTGGAATCTGATTATGTGATAAATCTTCAAAGGCTCTGTACATTTTGTTTCTAGTAAACTTTAAAAACTTATGTTAAAGGTAACAATTGATATGTCTGCATAGCTACACCCCTGTCTTAGGCACACATGAATCATTTTCAAGATTTGTACTTGATTTAAAAGAGTATTGCATGGACAGAGGACATACATTTAGAGATTTTATTTGTGCTGGTGTCTATTTTCTCTAGCACTGAAGATGACTTTACATAATTGAATTTCTACACTTTATTGGTTTGAATAGACATAAAGTGCTTTACCTTTGTATAGGACAAAATCTAATTATATAAGGTAAATTAGATGGACAGGTATTAATACCAAGGTTTTGGCTATATAATCTCTGTATTGAAAGAACTTAATTTCACTGCTAACCCATTTCTAAATTTTAAAATACTGGCCATACACACACTAAGGCATGCATGTTTTCGCTAAAAACGTTGACTTAGAGGGGCAGATATTTAGCTAAAACAGTTAAGGACAAGTTAATTGCTTCAATTTTCCAAGACCTTGGCTTTGCAGATACTGCCTATGGGTTTACAATGAGGAGTGTTTTAAAAATCTTATCAGGCAATTTATTTCCTGCCTTTCAAAAGTCACTTTGAACTTCTACATTTGAGGAAAATGGGAGGAGCTTCTTTTTTTCATTCTTACTCCATTCATGTTTAGTCTTCATTCTCCAACTGTTCTACTTTTATCCTACCATCTCTTTTTACAGTAGCTTTGAAGCTACATTTGCTGCAGTGTGTGAAAGTCTAGGAAGATCACTCACCCTTTACAACACTTCTACTACAGGGCTCAACTTGGGGGTGGGGTAATGTGAGAAAAGATCTGATTCCCCTGAATGTAGCTTCACTTAATCTCGAGTCCCATCTTGAATACATTAAATGGTTTTATACATATATAAAGATGCTCACACTCATTAGTAACCTTAGGAATGCACATTAAAATGATAATGAGATATAATTTCACAATTATTAGAAAGAAAAAAGATGTCAGTGTTAATGTCAACAGTGAGTTCTGGGAACTCACATTTTCTGTGTTGGAAGTGTAAATGAACACATCCACATTGCAGAGAGAGTAGGGAGTTGCCTTGTGGTTAAATAGGAAAAGCCTATGTTAAGTGCGTCTGCTAGAGAAATTGAAATATGTGCATTCACAGTAATGCTTAAAAATGTTCATACAATCTTTTAAAAATTGTAAGTAATAGAGTTGTCTTAACAAAGAGAATCAAACATGAAAAGTGTTAAGTAGGTGTAATTTTTTGATAGGTACCAGAAAAGGCAGAAAGAAAACAGGAAGCTTTTACAAAGGTACAAACTGCAGAGAGTAGCTAGCAAGTCTAGGGTTAAGGTGAACAATTTAAAAAAATTCAAAGTATTGAAACTCAAAAGTTTAGGGAGAAAGTCCTAGAGTGCTGAAAGATAGCCAAGGCCTCTGAGGAGGGAGTGGTGGACTGGCTCTAGAAATCTGAGTAAGAGACACCAGTTACCTGGAACTCAGGTCTCTCTCAGGGAACTCCAGGAAGTTTTGTGAGTCTTGACAAAACTACAGGGCAGATCCAGATATTGCTTGTAGGAAGAAACTGCTATGGCTAAGATTTTTTGCTAGGATGGTTCTCTAGGAAGCAGACTGAAGCAACAGGAAACAAATGGAAAGATATAAGACCATGCTTCTTTCTCTAGTTTTGTAGTCTCCCTAGATCACCCCACGTTAATGGAACCTAACCAGAGTCAGCTGACAATGTGGAAAAGTGACTTTCAGAAATCCAGCCCCCAAACCACATCATTAGGTGTAGAGTTACAGGTTTGGAGTTGAGGATCAACAACCTAATAACTGCCTATACTGGAAAGAATGTAAATATCCGTCACTGCATTAATGATATGCGATAATGTTAACATTATCAACATTGTATGTTAACAAGAATATACTATACTTCTGAATCCATTAACTGTTGTACAACCACTTTCTACAAAACAACATCGGAACAACAACAACAAAAAAAGCCTTTGTTTCTCAAATGGGCTAGGAGTTGGCTGACCTAGGTTGGGTGTGACTGGGGTGGGTGGTCCTTTTTCAAGGTCCAAGTCTAGCAATTTCTGGTCTGTTTTTGAGCCCTGACTGCAGGAACAGTAGCAATATTAGTGATGACAAGAGTATAGGAGGACAAGCTGAAAAAGGACAAACTCTTTTAAGACTTGGACTCAGAACTAGCACTTTCACTTCCGCCATATCTAATTTGCTCAAGCAAATCATATAACCAAGCCCAAAGGCAAGGGGACAGGAAACACACCCCCCCAACTCCTCCATCCTGAGGCAGTACAATGCTTACAAGTGTGAGAAGAGAGTGACCAATAGTTCAATGTACCATAGTCTTTCCTGTTGGCTACAATTATTCATAACCATCTCACATGCAAAATGCAGTCACTCTCGTTTTGCTGCTGCTGCTGCCCCTGCTAAGTCGCTTCAGTCATGTCTGACTCTGTGCAACCCCATAGACGGCAGCCCAGCATGCTCCCCTGTCCCTGGCATTCTCCAGGCAGGAGCACTGGAGCAGGTTGTCATTTCCTTCTCCAATGCATGAAAGTGAAAAGTGAAAGTGAAGTTGGTCAGTCATGTCCAAATCTTCATAACTCCATGGACTAAAGCCTACCAGGCTCCTCCATCCATGGGATTTTCCAGGCAAGAGTACTGGAGTGGGGTGCCATTGCCTTCTCTGTCATCCTCATTTTAGGACCTTGTAAACTGCATCTAATCCTGACACCAAGATCTCATTAAACACATTAGGTTCTCGGGTCAGAGTGAAGTTGGTCTTAATTCATAGACCTGTGACCTGCACACCACCAACCTTGAATCATCAAACAGTGACTTTTTGTCAGGAAAACAACGATGAACACTTTGCTTTTAAAAAGACAGAAGAAGCATAAGACAGAGAAGCATTTCACTAAATATGTGAAAATATTTAGTCCATGGAAATTCTGAATTTCCACTAGAAAATGCAGCTAAAAATCCTTACTTAGAATGGAAAAATACCTTGTCCATTCCCCATTCTACAACCTGGGAGTGTCTTCAACTATTTTTCTCTTCTGCTCCTGGCTCTACTATATGGAAATTAGGCTTTTTTTTTTTTTTTCCTTTTATCCTCCTTTTCCATTTCTAAGCAAGACTTTGTAAGACATGCTTTTTGCATACCCTGCTCCTTGCTTGTAAAGTTGGGGGCTAAGATATATTCTTTTATCACTTAGAATCTCATTCCCTTTTAGTTCAAGCTGCCAATTCTTTTGCCAATATGCCTTTCCCTAATATATATATATATACACGCACACATATATATATATGTATATATATATTTCAGATATTTGGTTCTATGAAGTTGGTATGGCTAGAGTCGTAATCAGAAGTCTTAAGATGTGCTTCTCTTTCTAGAGTCAAGTAGGAATACTTGGAATATATTAGACTTCTGTAAGTCTATTTTCTTGATCTTTCTTGGAGTTTTCTGTTTGTTTGTTTGTTTTTAAGTTGAAATGATAATTTATCACCATAATTCTTTCAAAAGTTCTTAACAAAAAATTGTGATGATTTTGGCCTTAACTGATTCTACAAGTCCAATGTGCCACATATTTTAAGACTTTGTTTAGTTCAAGGACAAAACATGTCAACACACCACAGTTAAGCCCACATTCAATGTACAAGGAAGTATGCTGATTAATAATGAGGCCTTAGTAAGGATGTGGATGCAAGGAGTGGCAAAGCATTGGGACAAATAGTTAAAGAAAATAGCAAATCAGCCAGGGCTGCATACATGGATATAGTTTCATTTTAGTGGTAAATGAAAGAAGTGAATCATAGAAGTGTATACACCATAAATTTACTTTTAAATAAAACTAAAAACATGGAAAATTAAGCAATGCATGTTCTGAGGAAACACATGCAGATGACTGAAACTATTCAAAAAGAATATCAAGTTCACCAACTTTAGGACAGCTTTTAACTCAAGGTGATAAGGATGGAATAAGACAAGAGAAAAAGCAGAGGGAACTGATTCTAGGATAACAGAATTTTATAGGGTTTTGGTTTTTTCGGGGGTGGGGAGAGTTGATTAGTATAAAGATTCTATTTATTATTATTGTTCTTTTATCTGTTTCTCTAAATTATATAAAAATATTTTTGTGTATTTACTACATATATATTTTATGACACACATCTTTATATTATAGGAACTAAATTTCAATCTACTTAACTATGAGAATAGGAAAACCAAGGAAGTGCATAGTGAGCTAGGTATTTAATCTTGTTGCTCCCCAGAGGAGAGAGGGGGAAATGTGAACAGAGAAGGACAGAATAGAAGAAATTAAAAAAAAAAAAAAAAAAGACTAAAAATGGTGTCAAAATGTGTCAGACTCAAATTTTCCTTGTCCATTCTTTTTCTATGCCCAACAATGCAAACTGACATAATCATTGTATTATTGACAGACATAAACATTAAAAAGATTAGAACCAGTGTAATTAAGTGATATCAACATGGAAACAAAAGAAAAATTGATTGGCCAGGTCAGTGAAGGGAAAAAGAAAGATAATCACGCTTACGAAACATCATGGAAAATTAAATATACACATTTAAAATTTTCTTTCTGTCTACTCATGATGTATTGCCCAAAGCTAAGTAGTAATTTAATAATACTTTGGAAAAATTGAAAGAGAGATTTAAGAAACAGGCTCTCAAAAGACACTTTTTTAACATTGCTGCATAACGGATAGAAAGAATCACATTAACTGCAGGTATTATGCTAACCTGATGTTCATCATAATTCAAAAATGTACTGGTATTAAATTTTCAAGAATTAATCAAATAGGTAATTCATCAGTTTGGGTGGTAAGTATTTGAGATTAAATCCCTTAGACTCTAAAACTTTATTGCAATTACTAATAGAAATTTCTGTTACATATGTTATGGGCACCTGAAGCCAGTCCTCTGGGACAACCCAAAGGGATAGGTTGGAAGGGAGCTTGGAGGGGGTTCAGGATGGGGGTACACATGTATACCTGTGGCCAATTCATGTTGACATATGGCAAAAATGATCACAATATTAAAAAATATTTATCCTTCCATTAAATAAATAAATATAAAAATAAAACCATAAATCTTAAAAAGTTACAAATATATGTATATATTTTACATGCATTTATTTTTTATATAGATATAATACACAGTTTTATAAGAATTTAATTTATGAAATTAAATCATAATTTCATGCAACATGACAGGAAACAGTTATCTTTTGTAAAAGGTAATTGAATTCAACACTATCAAGAGAATGGTTTGCCTCATAGAAACACCAGCAACAGATCATCAAAAGAATTGTTGTCAGTTTTTCGGAGGCATCTTTGATGAACAATGCCTTAGAACTAGTCTTATGACTGTATTTCTAGAACACAAAGGTTTAATTATTAAAACACTATTCAGAATGACTATGTTAAGATAAATGTGATAATTTACTCTCTCTTTTTATTTTCAAGAATCTTGCAAAAAACAAAACAAAACAAAAAACCTGTTGTCTCTGTTTCTCTTTCACCCTTAGTTTTTGGATTTATCTTGCAATCAACTAAAAAGCTCCTAATCAGCCCTTTAGTGGTTTATCCATTAAATTAATTTGCATCTTTACCCACTTATCTTTGAAGTCCTGTTGAAACAAATGGCTTTATTAAAAAAAAAAAAATCATGTGGGATTTTACTGTTCAAATCACCAGGGTTTTTCTCATTAACAGAAAGCTTGAAAAACAAAGTTAAATTAATACTGACAAGAAACTCTTTCTTTGATCCTATTATTAGAATAAAAACATATTTACAAATACTGTCTGGAATCAAATTTTCATAACTGAAGGAAACTATTTTCAATATGATATCATACTAAGTATAGTTCATGTAACCAATTTATTTTCTCTTAAAAGAGTTATGCTTTGAATGGATAAGTATAGAATTATTATAAGAGAGGAAGCACAGAGGCCACTGTGACAAGAAAGAAAAGGGAGAGAGGTCAAAATTCACCAGTGTTTCTCCTCCTCATTTGATGTTGCTTTTTGCTTCTTTCTTCCTATCCTTCTGCCTCCCTTCTCTCCCATCCTAGGAAAAGCCAAGTTATTAATTGGCTTAATTTTGACATTGTTGTTTCTCAGGGAAATGGAAGGCCTAAAGAGAGGGAGAAAGATTGGAGAATGGCCAGTCACTGGAGCAGTCAGAACAAACTCTTATATGGACAGGGGTTGTGGAGCCCTCAACAATTACAATAGTGACATCAGGGATCACTAATCAGAGATCTCCATAATACACAGAATAATAATGAAAATGTCTGAAGTTTTGCAAGAATGATCAAAATGTGACAGAAATGAGTGAAAAAATGCTATTGGAAAAATGGCTCCAATAGCCTTGCTTAACAGGGTTGCCACAAACATTCATTTTGTAAAAAATGTAATATTTGCAAAGCATAATAAAATGCAAAAATAAGGTACACACAAAAAATGAGGTATGCCTGTACTATGCATTGTGGAATATCCAACTAATGACGTTTAAGAGGTGTATATGCACTACTAAAAATAATCATTTAACTAGCTAAGCAAATGAAATTAGCAAGCCATTTGACTACTAGATATAATCATTTGGAGAGCTGTCAGAATAACTCTTTTTCATTTAAGCACTTTAAATATTTTCATGAAAGTTAATTAGGTTTCATTTCTGAATACATTTGCTAATTCATTTAACAAATATTTTTGAGTCTACTTTATGCCAAACAGTGTACTATCCTAGCATATATAGTAATCAGCAAGGCAGACTCAATCCCAAGTTTCTAGAGTTTACAAGCTAACAGGTGAAGAATAAACATATGTCATTAGATATTGGGGTAATAACACTGAAAGAAGAGGCTCCCATGCAGAACACTATGGAGTGTCTTTTTTTAGATGGATGCTATGGGAATGCCCCTCTGAGGAGCTGGCATGCAGATGAGATCTGAGAATAAGAAGGCGGCAGAAATGCAAATATTTGAGGGAAATATTTCCAGAGAGTGAACTATGTTTATTAAAGACTTGACTCAGGAAAGAACTCACTTATTTGGGGAATTAAAAGAAGAACAATCTGTTTGGAGTAGTGTATAATGAGACTGTTTCAAAGTGAAGTGGGATAAATGTGATAAGATTATGCAGTACCTTCTTTACCATATTTAAAAGTAACACTCTAGAGGGGTGGGATGGGGAGGAAGATGGGAGGGAGGTTCAACAGGGAGGACAAACATATACCTATGGCTGATTCATGATGATGTTTGGCAGAAACCAACACAATTCTGTAAAGTAATTATCTTTCAATTAAAAAATAGATAAATTAAAAAAAAAGAGTTTTAGAGCAGCTTTCCAGGTGGTGCTAGTGGTTAAGAATCTGTCAGCCAGTGCAGGAGATGCAAGAAATGCAGGTTCGATCCTTGGGTCAGGAAGATCCACTAGAGGAGGGCACGGCAACCCACTCCAGTATTCTTGACTAGAAAGCTCAGTGGGCAGAGGAGCCTGGTGGGTTAGAGTCCATGGGGCCACAAAGAATCAGACATGATTGAGCACACAAAAGTTTTAGATATTATCATAAGTGCAATGAGAAGCTATTGAAACAATTTCATCAATGTAGTAGGAATGCAGACCAGCTTGAATGTTATTTCAATGGTCTGGTGAGAGTAAGATACCTTTGTTCCTAAAGTAGTGGCAGTAAAAGTGAAAATAAGTGAATGATCAGAAGAAATTACAAGAGACAATTATGGAATTTAAAGACAGATCTAATTAAGATATGAAGGAAAAATTAGGGTTGAGAATGACTACAAAACTTCCCCTTACAGTGAATGGTGATAATATTGGAGTAGGTGAGAAAAGCAGACAGAAATTAATTTTAATGGTAAGGAAATCAAGAGACTTCCCTAATAAATCCGTTTTCTATTGTGGAGGGCACAGGTTCAATCCCTGGTCAGGGAACTAAGACTCCACATGACACATAGTGTGCAAAATAAATTAAAGGAAATCAAGAGTTCCATTTTAGATGTAAGATTAATATTCTTGAAAGATAGTCTATGGGAAAAGTGAACATAAGACTATGGAGCTCAAAGAAGTGGTCAGCTCTGGACACACATTCAGGTCACTATTATTAAAACATTTAAATAATCAACAAAGAAAATGCCTAGATAAGGGCAGAAAGCTCAGAACAGAGAATTAAGGAATGCTACTACTTAGATGCTATGGAAGAAGAAGACCTAGACAAGGATTCAGAGCAAGAGTTGCTAGAATGTCAGGAAATGTTGAGTCACATATCTCAAGAGAACAGAGTGTAGAGAAGCAGCAATAATTCAAGGAAAGGTTAATAATTAACTGATAAAAATTCTTAGAGTTGGACAGAAGGTATGATCAAAGGATGCAGGCAGAAGTACAGGGAACTAGGATATGTGAAAGTATTTCAGAGTTCCTAAATATCAATACAACATTAGGACTCAGGCAAGACATAGGATTATGATGCAAAAGAACTTGATGCAGGAATACAGGCTTCAAAGTCAAGGATTATGATTTAGAGAATATGATGAGAACCTGTTTAGAATTTGAGAGGTCACAATATATAGTACCCTTTCCTCTATTTCTATTCAGTGTAAATTGACACAATAGATACAAAAGAATAAAGAAGATTTATTACTGATAGAGTCTAGATTGGCTGTTGGGCTTTCAAAAAGTTAGAAACTAGAATTAGTTTCTTTTCCATTTAATCACAGGAGTAATCATAGGCTTTCTGTAGAGGGGACCGATCCATAAATGACATAGCATTGTGGAGTAGAGCAGAAAAAAAGCTTTCACTGGCCTTCAGGCTTCCAAACTTACTATCTCAAAAGTTACTCTAACTGCTCTTGTGGAATAGAGCATGCAGCAATGGAGCTAGAGACTAGGAGTGTTCAGAAAAATCTCACATCATGGAAACCAGACAAGAGCCTGGGAAAAAACATCCTCCCTATACCTGCCAAGCATACTTATTGTTAGTGTGTGTGTGTGTGTGTGTGTGTGTGTATGTATTAGTAGCTCAGTTGTGTCTGACTCTTTGTGACCCTGTGGACTGTAGTTTGCCAGGCTCCTCTGTCCATAGGATTCTTCAGGCAAGAATACTAGAGTGGGTTGCCATTCTCTTCTCTAAGGCTATCTTCCCAACCCAGGGATCAAACCAAGGTATCCAGCATTGCAGGCAGTTTCTTTACCAGGGAAGACCTTATTGGCATCATGATAGATATCAAGTCCCTGGCTGAGAAATAAAGAAAGAAGGAAGCTAAAAGTGTTGGAGTACAGGTCAGAGAGAATCCATGATTTGGGACATCTTGAGGTTGAATATTATTGAGCAAAAGTTCACCACCAGTAGTGAGGGCCATAATGTAACCTGGAGATTAAGGAATGTTTGATTTACACAGGGCTTGTCATGACTGTAGCTATGAATAGAAACAATATTGGCCATGAACACAAATGGACTGTGGCCATGGTGAGCGACTGAGTGCATGCATGCACACACACACACACACATGCACACAGGGATAAGAAGGCACTATGGCAATCAGATAACTAACAGGAGATTTTCCTTCTAACAAGAGAATAAAAGAGGAACACTATATTCTCCATAGCATAAAATAAAACAGGATACTAGAGAAATGAAGAATTCTATTTCTAGGTGGAAAGGTCAAGGAGGACATGGTAATTTTTTTTTATTACAAAATAAGCAGTATATTATAGTGTTTTAATTGAAAATGGCAATGTCCTAACTCAGCTTAGCTGTCTAATACAAGAAAAATTTTAAAGGAAACTAGTTATTGCATCTGGGAAATTTAGGTGTGGCGTGGGTCTCACAGCTGAAAGGGGCACACTGTGTCATTTCAAATCTCTCTCTGTAATCTTTTCTTGTAGTGTATTCTCACTCATACTTCCTTCATGCTCTGTATAGACCTGCTACAAAACTTTACACAGCTTCTCTATGCTCTAAGTCCCAGGAAATGGCCAGAGAGGGCTAAGGCCAGGTCACCATGGACCAGCCTATTTGGAACTTCTGTGTGAAATTGAAAATGTATCCTTGTGGGTAAGCAAATTATCAAAATACACTTCAAAATAAGGCCAGATCTATGATATATAAAGAGTGACAGGTTACAGAAAAGCATGCCTCTTTCTCTGGGGAAAGAAGTCCCATGTCACAGCACATGGCTTTGGCAAGCAGCATTTGGATTGAATTTGATCTTCCAATCACCCATCTGTTTGTGCACAAGTGCAGTTAGCCAGAGTCCCTGGGGCCAGGCTTATATTACCCCACCAAACAACCCAAAGAAACAGAAAACTCTCTCTCATTAGACACACATAAAAAACTTTTTTTAAAGACTCTAATTGCCAGAATCAATGTGGTCATGAATGAGGATGCTTTGATTAGTCAGGCACCATTGGAAACACAGGACAAAGAGGGTGGGCATTCTGCCAAAAGCCCAGGTTGTTCTTACCACAAAAAGGAAAAAGGCCTGCTGAGTAAACCAAGACACCAAATGTTCTCTGACTCCCACATCAAACCTATCACACAGATACACCAGCACATACACGTACACACAAAAGGCATTTCTAGAATGCATATGCCATTCTGAGAAAATCCTTTCATTATATTCTAAACAAGTTTACAATTCTCTTAACTTACACACACAGGAACTCCTCCCTTGACTGAATATTATCCTCCAGCAATTTAACCACTGCTTCTTCCTTCCCTCTTTCACATGCAGATTTCTGCAAAAAGGCTCCAAAAATTGCTGCCTCCACTTTTTTTTTCCTGTCTTCTCTAGCTCAGATCATTCTACTGAAACAATTCTTTTTAAGGCTACATGTAACTTTCTTGTTGCTAGATCAAAGAAATGCTTTATTGTTTTCACCTAACGTGACATCTCAGCAGAATCTGACATCTTGAAGAAGCTTCTTCCCTTGAAAAAATGACTCTATATACTACCTTGAATTTCCTAGCATCTCTGATTCATGTTCAGTGCTCCTTGCAGGTTCATCTTCCTTATTCCAGCTCTCAAATATGGAAGTACTGCAATTTTTGGCCATTGGCCCACTTCTCTTTTCTTACTTTATATTCCATCCGTAAGTAATCCCACTCATGGTTATGTCTTAAAATATAGGTGGTAGAGAGATGGCTAAAACTCTGAATGCCCAACTGAGGAACTCCTTCTGAGCTACAGATCTTATACCAAACTGCTATGTTAAAATTTCTCTTGAAGGTCTTTGGAGGACCTTTGATTAAACATGCCCTAATTAAAAACATGTTGCCTTCCTCTTTGGGCTTCCCATATGGCACTAGGTGTAAAGGACTTGCCTGCCAATGGAGAAGATATAAGATACATAGGTTCAATCCCTGGGTTGGGAAGATCCCCTGGAGGAGGAAATGGCAACCCACTCCAGTATTCATGCCTGGGGAATCCCATGGACAGAGGAACCCGGCAGGGTACAGTCCATAGGAATGCAAAGAATAAGACATGATTGAGTGACTCAGCATGCGTGCATTCCCCTTCCTCCATCCAGCATGCACACATCCACTGACACAGTCTTCTAGGGGCACCATCTCAATGTGTGACTCTACCAATACCATGACTGCTGTCTCCTCTCCCTTACTGCTCATATTTAGTGTATTTCTACCTTCTGCAAGCTTAACCCTTAGGTGTTGCTTGAAGATCATTGCATCTTAGTGATCATTATAAAAGCTAAATCTACTGTCACTTCACCCCTGGAATCTTCATGCACCAGTTAATAGGTTCCATACCATCTTCTCCTCTGTCTTCTAATCTCTTCTTTCCCAATACAACCAATGACATTTTGTAAAACTGAAGTAACATTATTCACCAACCAAAATCTAACACACTGTCTAAAGCAGAAAGTGCACTTTCACTTAACAACATTCAAGCAATTTCTTTACCATCATAATCCCATGTTCAAAATAAAACATGCTCTTCCCCTTGCAAAGTAGACTTCACTAGCTCTCTACCAATTTCTGTATCTAATTGTAGCACTATGACTGTAGGTAGTTTAACCTCATTGCTTAGACACAGATGTGGTTCCTTATAATCCAGCAACAATGGCCTGAATGTTGGACTACCTATTTTGATGGATTCAGTCTCACCGGTGGCATAACACTTCCATTAAACAAAAAAAAAGTCAGTTGCTGGTTCAGAACTTAAAACTATATACCGCTTATTAGTGTAAACCAAAACTTACTCTTCTCAATGGAATTAATTCCTTAGTCTGATGTAGCAGATGTGGCATGTGGATCTACCTGGTCCATACCCCAAAACTGAAGTACTGTTTTCCCTATTTGTAGGCAGTACTGTCTCTCAAGAGCTTTCAGATCAATCCACACTTGGGGTTTGTTTTGGATGAATAAAGCCACTTCCACTTCACCCAAGGTCTCACATTCCCCTCCCTTAAATAGAGCACCTCATATCAAGAGACTGGTTGATGCAAAGATACAAATTATTAGCCCCAGTGTCTCAATTTGGAACAATTATTTTAAAAATATCTGTATTCACTTGCCAGAGCTGCTGTTAACAAAGTACTGCAAACTGGGTGCTTAAACAGAGACGTTCCTGGTCTCATAGTTCTGTAAGCTAGAAGTCTGACATCAAGGTGGCTTACTTTTGAGGGTAGTGGAAGTAACACTTGTTCCAGGCCTCTCTCCTATCTTCCAGTTATTGACTGGAAATCTTTCTTCTTAGCTTTTGCTGCATCATACTAATCTCTGCCTTTATCCTCCCACTACATTCTATCCTCTCCCTGTCTATGTCTGTGTCCAAATTTCCATTTTTTATAAGGACACGAGTCATATTGGATTAGGGGTCCACCTTATTCCACTCTGACCTCATCTTAACTAAGTATATCTGAAAAAAACCTACTTCCAAATAAGGTCACCTTCTGAGGTACTGTCCCTTAGGGTGACAGTATGGATTTGGGGAGGGACACAGCTCAATCCACATGACTACCCCAGCTTCAGAGGTCCCATAGGAACAGCTGAAATATTTGTCTCCATTGATTCACAGGTCAAATTTTATTTTTTCTAGAACCTTTTTCCTTCAGTCTCCTATGGATGCTAGTTTCCTAACCTCTACTCAGTATCTTTCATGAGCTCAAAGAAAAGCTAAATTTCGACTTTTGGAGNGAACAGCTGAAATATTTGTCGCCATTGATTCACAGGTCAAATTTTATTTTTTCTAGAACCTTTTTCCTTCGGTCTCCTATGGATGCTAGTTTCCTAACCTCTACTCAGTATCTTTCATGAGCTCAAAGAAAAGCTAAATTTCGACTTTTGGAGAATCTGACTTGAAATATTTTTCACAACAAGTGGCCTATACAGCAGACCATAAAATAAGATGTGGAGCTAGAACAGTTGCTGACTTACTGGCTTAGAGTACCACATAACAGGTAATGGGTAGTAGGTGAAGATGGGTAGATTTGACATATGCTAGCATCACAATTGTGAAATTTTCAGCAGAGGTGAACTGGGTTGGCACACAAATGGGTGGACCTGTGAATCCAACATATTAGAAATTTATAAAATATGGGGCAATAATAAGTATAACCCAACATTCAGAAAACAAAGATCATGGCATCTGGGCCATCACCTCATGGCAAATAGATGGATAAACAGTGGAAACAGTGACAGACTTTATTTGGGGGGGCTCCAAAATCACTGCAGAGGTGACTGCAGCCATAAAATTAAGACACTTATTTCTTGAAAGAAAAGTTATGACCAACCTTGGCAGCATATTAAAAAGCAGAGACATTACTTTGCCAACATAGGTCTGTCTAGTTAAGGCTATGGTTTTTCCAGTAGCCGTGTATGGATATAAAGAAATCTGAACACAGAAGAACTGATGCTTTGGAAATGTAGTATTGGAGACTTTTGAGAGTTCTTTGAACTCTCAAAGGACATCCAGTCAACCCATCCTAAAGGAAATCAGTTCTGAATATTCATTGGAAGGACTGATGCTGAAGCTGAAACTCTAATATTTTGGCCACTTGATGCCAAGAACTGACTCATTTGAAAAGACCCTGATGCTGGGAAAGACTGAAGGTGGGAGGAGAAGGGATGACAGGATGAGATGGTTGGATGACATCACCAACTCAATGGACATGAGTTTGAGTAAACTCTGGGAGTTGATGATGAACAGGGAGGCCTGGTGTGCTGCAGTCCATGGGGTCACAAAGAGTTGGATATGACTGAGCAACTGAACTGAACTGAATAAATATAAAGATTGGGAAGTGTAATGTTTGACTTAGAGCATTTGATGTTTTGGAAAATGACAAAAAGTGCTGAAGGAGGTTAATCACTAATAAAAAATTAAGTGTGAGAGCTAAAGGATCTCTTTGGAATCGTACAGATAGACTTGCATCAGCTGAATCTGGAAGGCAAACCAATATGACAGCCAGGCCCAGGACTTAATTATAAGAGTAGCAGAACTTCAGACAAGGGTGAACTTCAGGTCTCATCAGTAGTTCCCAAGGTTGGCTCCCTCATTGGAAAGAAGTAACTTTGTGAGAATTGGGATAGAAATATTTTGACTATATATTAAAAAATATTGAATCCCCAGATTTACCTAAAGCCTGTAGACAGACATTCAGAGTTATCCCACTCTTTCCTATTACAGTCACCTGTTATCTAACTATCATACAAAGATCTTTGCCTTGCAAGACAACACACACTCACCTGATTAACATACCCCCACCTCCCTCCTCGTTACCATACCAATAAAAAGCTATATGAAAATGTAATCGCTCTAGAGAAATGCTGGGATTTTAATGGCAAAAAAGAACTATATCTCAGAGTAACATATGCTGATAGTTGCCAGAAAGATATGTATGTGGCAAGTCACACAGGTAGTAGATCAAGGCAGATAGAACATAAATTTGAAAAAAAGAAAAGTAAGCAATCTGGGAATATGCTCTCATATTCTTTTTAATATAATTAAATACATCAAATTTTACTAAAGAAATAAAGAGATGTACTATATTCCTGATTAGGAAAAATTAATATCATAAAGATACATCCATTGATCTAAGAGCTGTTTATTAAATGCCAACTAAGTGTCAGGTATTCTACTGAGGAACTGGGATATCTCAGTGAGCAAAACAGATTAAAATCTGTAATTCCAGCTTTCCCCCATCACTTGATAAATGTAATAAATTCTAATAGAAATTATAGCAGGAATGGTCTCATGAAAAGCTTAGTAAGCTAATATAAATTTCAAATGGAAGCATCAAAGACCAAGTATAGGCAATAAATTGAAACAAAGAGTAGAAGGAAACTTTGAGGAAGAAGAGTGGAAGAAAGAACAAGGACACATCACAAGCAAAATCACTGTAATGCTCTCAATTAAAACACTCCAGTCCCAGAAGAGACATTTCACCAGATACAGAAACCAGACCAGCTATCCTGTAAGATTGTATCCCATGGCCTGAGATTCCCCTGCTAGTTTCAGGGGATATAGTTTAAGGGCCCTGATGTTTTGTAGAAATTAGTCATTGAGTTCACAAAGGAATTCTCTCAACTTTACCCAGATAAAAATAATGCTATTGAAAATATTGCTTTTGTAGTGAGATCCATCTTTCAGAAAAGATGAAATCAAATATGACTATCTAAAATACATAGCTTAATATGACTATCTAAAATACATAGCTTATTTTGATGAAACTAAAGTTTTAAAATAATTTCGGTTATTAAATACAGAAGTTAATGTGAATTTGTACAGCTCACTTAAACTTGAAATACCATAGTCTTTTTTTTTCTGAAAAATAAGATGTTTACAATAACTGATCACTAGTCTATTACAGATAACCTTGATTACCACTGTTCTTCCAGTATTATTTTTATCTCCATTTTCTAGCTTTAATTTGGCTTAGAAACAGGAATTTTTTCTATATTAATAATTATCTGTGGCTTCCATGATGGCTCAGTGATAAAGAATCTGCCTGTCAATGTGGGAGAAGAAGTTTCAGTTTCTGAGTTGGGAAGATCCCCCAGAGAAGGAAATGGCAATTCATTCCAGTATTCTTGCCTGGGAAATCCCATGCACAGAGGAGCTTGGTGGGCTAGAGTCCATGGGGTTGCAAAAGATTCAGACCCAATATAGCAACTAAACAATAAACAACAACAACAATTATATCTCCTAGGTACATACATTACTGTTGTTATTTTCATCACCCCCCCCTACCCCTGAGAATTGGGTGGTAGTTTAGTTACTAAGTTGTGTTCTACTCTTGTGACCCCAAGGTCCATAGGCCACCAGGCTCCTCTGTCCCTGTGATTTCTCAGGCAAGAATACTGGAGTGGGTTGCCATTTCCTTCTTCAGGGGATCTTCCTGATCCAGGAAGTAAAATTGTGTCCTCTGCATTGCAAGCAGCCTTTTTCACTGCAGGTGGATTTTTTACTGCTGTGTCACCAGGGAAATCCTCTGAGAATTGGGAGCTACTTTGCAAATATTTACTTTTTATAATTTGTCTTTCCATTCTTAGGCTCCACCCATCAAAGTATCTTAGTAGGAAAACAGTGTTTTGTTTAATAATTGATCAATTATTCGATAGAAACTGGAATCCTGAATTTTTAAATATAATAGCCAGGACATGGAAACAACCTAGATGTCCATCAGCAGATGAATGGATAAGCAAGCTGTGGTACATATACACAATGGAGTATTACTCAGCCATTAAAAAGAATACATTTGAATCAGTTCTAATGAGATGGATGAAACTGGAACCTATTATACAGAGTGAAGTAAGCCAGAAAGAAAAACATCAATACAGTATACTGACACATATATATGGAATTTAGAAAAATAGTAATGATGACCCTGTATATGAGACAACAAAAGAGACACAGACATATAGAACGGACTTTTGGCCTCTGAGGGAGAGGGAGAGGGTGGGATGATTTGGGAGAATGGCATTGAAGCATGTATACTATCATGTAAGAAANTGTGGTACATATACACAATGGAGTATTACTCAGCCATTAAAAAGAATACATTTGAATCAGTTCTAATGAGATGGATGAAACCGGAACCTATTATACAGAGTGAAGTAAGCCAGAAAGAAAAACACCAATACAGTATACTGACACATATATATGGAATTTAGAAAGATAGTAATGATGACCCTGTATGTGAGACAACAAAAGAGACACAGACATATAGAATGGACTTTTGGCCTCTGAGAGGGTGGGATGATTTGAGAGAATGGCATTGAAGCATGTATACTATCATGTAAGAAACAAGGCGCCGGTCTATGTTCGATGCAGGATGCTTGGGGCTGGTGCACGGGGATGATCCAGAGAGACGTTGTGGGATGGGAGGTGGGAGGGGGATTCAGGATTGGGAGCTCGTATACACCTGTGGTGGATTCATGTCGATGTATGGCAAAGCTAATAGAGCATTGTAAAGTAAAATAAAGTAAATTTAAATAAATAAATAAATAAAATAAAATTAATGCTCAGTAGAAGATATGAAAAAAATACTGATTACCCAAAGGCTAACATTCACAGATGACATGAGTGTCCATCCCCATGTGTTGTGGTTCATTCTCAAAGGTCCCTACACACCCTCGCTCTCCAACCTTTCAGCTCTCCTTCCTCACCAGCACCCAGCCAACCCATAAGGGCCCAGCTCACCCAATATGTACAACAGCAAGAGCACTGTCACTGATACACTCCTTAGTCAGATACCACAATCTCTTAAAAGTCTATTCCCTTATTCTGTATCACCCACATCATTCACACTGGTTCTACTTCTCTGATCCAACCACTACTGGCAGGTTTTTTTTTTTCCAATCCATATTTTATTATCATTTTTATACTTATTATGACTTGTATGCTTTTTTACTTAAAGTTGTATCATTTTCCCTTATTAAAACTCTTCATAAACATTTTGTTAACAGCTGCTGAATGTTACATTATATGGCTAAATCATGACTTTCTCTAACTATCCCTCAACTGTTTAATATTAAGTTGAATCTACCTATTGCAATTATAAATAATTCTATAATAAATATAAATCTCTTTCCATATTTCAGAGTGTTTCCTTAGTATAGATTCCTAAATGTGGAATCACTATGCCAAGAAAACAATCTAAAACTTTATACATGTAGCCAATTGCTTTCCAGAGAGAATATTCCTATTAATATTTGTAATTTCAAAAAAATGTACATTTCAAACACTGATTATCCTTTTCTCATCTTTGTTGGTGTTAGATAATAAGTTACATATGCTGTAAATTATTTTTTAAATGTCTGGCTATGTACTTAATATGCATTATTTCTTTTAATAATCCCAACAGTATCAACAGATGGTGGAAGGTCTTACTATCTTTCCATAAATATAGGAAACTGAGAATTAGATAAGTAACTTTAAGTGCTTATAGCAGTGCTGAGGATATAGCAAGCACATTAAAAGTATTCACTTTCTTAAGTAACTTGCCCAACAATGCTTACCTCTTAAATAATAGAGCTACAATTCAAATACAGGTGAGTATCATGAAATGCCAGCCCTTTCAGACCATGTGATTACTGTATAAATTTGCACTTATTTAATTATGTGTGAGATTGAAATTGTTCATATGAAATTTGAACAGATGAAATTGTTCATAATGAAATTTTAAGCTTAAATATTTGAAACCCTCTTTCAAGGAAAACTAAGAAAGGTAAACTCATGTATATAAATGATAATTTACATATTCAAATCAGCTACCATTCCAAGGGCTTCCCTGGTGGCTCAGTGGTAAAGAATTCATCTGCAATGTAGGAGATGCAGGTTCAATCCCTGGGTCAGGAAGATCTGCTGGAGGAGAAAGTGGCAACCCACTCCTGTTTTCTTGCCTGGATACTGAATACTCCTGTATTCCCATGGATAGAGGGGCTAGTGGGCTATAGTCCATGGGGTCGCAAAAAGAATCAGACACAATTCAGTGGCTAAACAACTATTCCAACCTTATTTTTATTATTCATGAATTTCTGAAATAGATTTAATGATAAATACAGTTTATCCCTAAGGCTTTCTCTGTAACATCAGAATTAAGTTGCAAAAAAAATTAACTTTAAAAATAAATATCCCCACCTTTCTTCAAGCTTAAAGAAAATAAAATATTCTTATCTATATTATAATGACCAAGTGTATGTAATCTGATACCAGGAATGCAACAGTGTAAGTAGATAATCATTCAACACTATGCTATAAGGACATCCCATACTATTAATATTCACAACAATCATACATCGAGATTAAAATTCTTTAGTGTTCCACTTCCCACTTTCTTATTTACCTATGTGATCCAGCTTATAAAGTTAAAAAAGAAGGTAAATGACCATTAAAAGAAATTAATGCTACACACAAAAATCAGTCATGCTTCTATATAGCAGCAATGAATAATCCAAAATAAAACAATTGCATTTATAAAGGTATTTGAAAGAATATAATACCCAGGAATAAATTTAATAAGGAAGTAAAGGACTTGTACACAGAAAACCACACAACACTGCTGAATGAAATCAAAGACCTAAATAAACAGAAAGATAACCTGTGTGTTATAAGATTAAATATTGTTGAGGTGTTCCCTGGTGGCCCAGTGGCTAGGATTCCAGGTTTTCACTGATGTGGTCCACGTTCAATCCCTGGTGAGGGAACTGAGACCCTGCAAGCCACACGGTGTGACCAAAAAAAAAAAAAAGTTATATATTGCTAAGATGGCAATACTACCCAAACCAATCTACAGATTTAATACATTCCCTATCAAAATTCCAACAGCCTTTTTAAAGCAGACATGGTTAAGTCAATCCTCAAATTCATATGAAACCACAAGGGGCCCTGAATAGCTCAAAGTAAATTTGAAAAAGAAGTACAAAGCTAGAGGACTCACACTTCCCAATTTTAAAATCTTACTATAAAGCCATAATCAAAACAATGTGGTATGGGCATAAGGATAGACATATAGACCAAAGGAACAGAACTGAGAGTCCAAAAATAAATCCATGGTTCTATGGCCAAAAAGATTGGCAATAAAGGTGCCAGGATCATTCAACAAGGAAATAACACTTTCTTCAACAGGTGGTATTGGAACAATTGGATAGTCACATGCAAAACAATGAGGCTGTAACCCTAAATTCACAATATGCAAAATTTAACTCAAAATAATTAAATGACCTAAATCTAAGAGCAAAAATGATAAAACTCTTAGAAGAAAATAAAGGAGTAAATCTCCATGATCTTGGAATCCACAATGGATTCTTAAATATGACACCGAAAGTATAAGAAACAAAAATAATTGAGCTTGATGAAAATTTAAAACTTTCATGCATCAAAGGATATTAATAAGAAAATGACATGACAGCCCACAAAATGGAAGAAAATACTTGCAAATCATATATCTGATAAGGACCTAATATTCAGAATACATAAAATATAACTCCATAATAAAAAAAAAAAAACAATCCAACTAATACATGGGTAAAAAATTAGAATAGACATTTCTTCAAAGACACACAAATGGCCAAAGAAGCACATTAAAAAGATGCTCAACATCATCAGTCCTTAGGGAAATGTGAATCAAAACCACAGTGAGATACCACCTCACATTTACAAAGATAGCAATCAGTTCAGTTCAGTCGCTCAGTCGTGTCTAACTCTTTGTGACCACAAGGACTGCAGCACGCCAGGCCTCCCTGTCCATCACCAACTCCCCGAGTTTACCCAAACTCATGTCCATTAGTCGATGATGCAACCTAACCATCTTATCCTCTGTCGTCCCCTTCTCCTGCCCTCAATCTTTCCCAACATCAGGGTCTTTTCAAATGAGTCAGCTCTTCGCATCACGTGGCCAAAGTATTCGAGCTTCAGCTTCAACATCAGTCCTTCCAGTGAACACTCAGAACTGATCTCCTTTAGGATGGACTGGCTGGATCNAAGAGAGATAAAATGGTAGAATTAATGATGTCAATATCATTTAAAAGTTTTGAAAATAAAATTAACTATAAAACAATCCTTTTGACATTGCAATTTTCCATGGGCCGAAGGTCATTATGAAGTAACTGAAAATAAAGTAAAATATTATAATACCAATAATAAATAAATAAATAAATAAATATCAATCCCAGATCCTAAACTTTAAGACAGATTGACAAATATCCACTTATTATTACTTTTAAAAACAGGAGACTTTATATACAGAGCTAGTTGGCTTCTACTTGTATAACAAAATTATCCTTAAAAAGGATAATTTTCTTTGCATCAAATCACTGGTTGAAATTAAAAACTATTGCAGGAAAATATTGGAGTGGGTTTATTATCTTTTATTTATTTATGTTGAGTAAAGGCTACAGACTTTTAAATCATCCTCTTTGACTTGAAATGGCAATGTATACCCAAATTTCCAGTTACCATCAAAACCTAAGGCAGAATGATTACGTGATTTAGGAGCTATGATTTAGTCTCTTTGGTAATTTTATTAACAAATTTTATTTTCCAGAGATTCTTCAGGAATCTTCCTTCTTTCTCTAGTGATAAAGAAAATGAACATATCTGTTAAACCTGGAAAATACAATAGATATCAATACGCCAAGAGCTGAATCAAGCATAGGAAATATATCTACAGAAATCTTCCAACCAGTTAATTGCAGCTTCTGGCTTGCCTAAGAGGTATACTGACAATATTTTGGTCACCCATTTTTCTGACAAATTGAAATACCCTGAGAAAATCATGAAAATAAGATATTCCTTCTTTTCTTATTAATCAAATCACAAGTACTACATAGCAAATTTGGGGGGCTTGTCATGAAATTGTCTACTCTTATGAAGTGTCCTATTAATTGTAAAAGATATAATTATCTTAGAAATGTAGCTAACCTCCAAATATACTTTGATATACTTCCTTAATCTGTACATAGCCCTTCTGCTGCTCTGATCTCATTAAAAATCACCAAGAATAGTAATCAGCGTTATCAGGGTCTACCATGTTGTGCTCTAAAGGTAACACGTGTTGGCAGGCTTATGAGTGAAATAATCTTAAGCAGAACTGAATTAAACCTTATGTGAATTAGAACTGAGCTTTGTAAAATCTATCTTTGGATAATAAGGAAGAAAATATGTTCAAAAACACAGTATAAATACACCTGATATTGACTGATAATATGTCTAGTTTCAGTCTTATCTAAGCCATATAATAATAATAATAATAGATTGAAAATAATTCTATTGAAAAAATGAATGTACTAAATGAAAATTACATTGCTAATGAAATTCAGCATCAGATTTTAATTCTAAGTAGTTATTTAGCAGCATCAACAGTTTAGCCTAACAAGAAAAAACATAGTCTTTTAATTATGATAGCTTGGTCTGTTGAACATATGATTCATTGTTTCTTTTAAATTACAATGGCTCTCAATCAATTATTTTTAGAATAATTTGAGGCTGGAAAATAATTATAGAGGCAAAAGAAATAATATGCATCTTGATATTTAAGAATTATAAAAGAACCCTAATCCAATGTGATTGAGAAGATGAAATTCAAATGCATATCTTTCAAACTGATGCATTTCATCAATGTCCCATGAATACTNAATAATTTGAGGCTGGAAAATAATTATAGAGGCAAAAGAAATAATATGCATCTTGATATTTAAGAATTATAAAAGAACCCTAATCCAATGTGATTGAGAAGATGAAATTCAAATGCATATCTTTCAAACTGATGCATTTCATCAATGTCCCATGAATACTTATTAGTTTCATTTTACTTAAACACTAATAACCTAGCTCTTTGGGTATTACAAAGAAAGTAAACAAGAAACATTATTTCTATTATGCAATTATTATCTTTAATTAATATGGGAAAATATAAATAACAACTTAAATAAATATACATTGTATTATGTACATATTTATCTGTGTTAATATGAGACAATACAGACATGAAATTCATAAACAGCAATTTAATGCTACCCAAAAACATAGGTACTAATATTATTGAGAAAATTAATTTTGCCTTGCAATAAAAAATTCATGATAAAATAGAAAGTCATTCATTTCTGAACTATTTCCAAGAAAAGCATAATAGAAAGGCAAAAATAAAATATCTGTTTCAATATAAGCTATATTTAAACCAAATTGAGGAGATAAATGGAAGTTAATTGTCCTAGTTCCTTTGCACAGTATAGCATGTTTGACTATCTTACTTATGTCATATGTATTATAGGTTAAGGCAAAAACCTCTATTTCTGATGTATGTAGCCATTAGTATAAAGCAGGTGATAAATACCATCAAGTAAACTTTCTAACAATTCTGCCATAGTCTAGGACAAAATTTTTGCATCAAGGAAAACAAGAAATAATCACTTACTCAAAAACTAATTAAACCC
>SJYV01019589.1:192406-261135 GCA_006410875.1 Neotragus pygmaeus
TGGCATTGAAGCATGTATACTATCATGTAAGAAACAAGGCGTCGGTCTATGTTCGATGCAGGATGCAGGATGCTTGGGGCTGGTGCACGGGGATGATCCAGAGAGACGTTGTGGGGTGGGAGGTGGGAGGGGGATTCAGGATTGGGAGCTCGTGTACACCTGTGGTGGATTCATGTCGATGTATGGCAAAGCCAATAGAGTATTGTAAAGTAAAATAAAGTAAAAAAAAAAAAAGAAAAGAAAAATGAATAGAAGAGAGATAAAATGGTAGAATTAATGATGTCAATATCATTTAAAAGTTTTGAAAATAAAATTAACTATAAAACAATCCTTTTGACATTGCAATTTTCCATGGGCCGAAGGTCATTATGAAGTAACTGAAAATAAAGTAAAATATTATAATACCAATAATAAATAAATAAATAAATAAATATCAATCCCAGATCCTAAACTTTAAGACAGATTGACAAATATCCACTTATTATTACTTTTAAAAACAGGAGACTTTATATACAGAGCTAGTTGGCTTCTACTTGTATAACAAAATTATCCTTAAAAAGGATAATTTTCTTTGCATCAAATCACTGGTTGAAATTAAAAACTATTGCAGGAAAATATTGGAGTGGGTTTATTATCTTTTATTTATTTATGTTGAGTAAAGGCTACAGACTTTTAAATCATCCTCTTTGACTTGAAATGGCAATGTATACCCAAATTTCCAGTTACCATCAAAACCTAAGGCAGAATGATTACGTGATTTAGGAGCTATGATTTAGTCTCTTTGGTAATTTTATTAACAAATTTTATTTTCCAGAGATTCTTCAGGAATCTTCCTTCTTTCTCTAGTGATAAAGAAAATGAACATATCTGTTAAACCTGGAAAATACAATAGATATCAATACGCCAAGAGCTGAATCAAGCATAGGAAATATATCTACAGAAATCTTCCAGCCAGTTAATTGCAGCTTCTGGCTTGCCTAAGAGGTATACTGACAATATTTTGGTCACCCATTTTTCTGACAAATTGAAATACCCTGAGAAAATCATGAAAATAAGATATTCCTTCTTTTCTTATTAATCAAATCACAAGTACTACATAGCAAATTTGGGGGGCTTGTCATGAAATTGTCTACTCTTATGAAGTGTCCTATTAATTGTAAAAGATATAATTATCTTAGAAATGTAGCTAACCTCCAAATATACTTTGATATACTTCCTTAATCTGTACATAGCCCTTCTGCTGCTCTGATCTCATTAAAAATCACCAAGAATAGTAATCAGCGTTATCAGGGTCTACCATGTTGTGCTCTAAAGGTAACACGTGTTGGCAGGCTTATGAGTGAAATAATCTTAAGCAGAACTGAATTAAACCTTATGTGAATTAGAACTGAGCTTTGTAAAATCTATCTTTGGATAATAAGGAAGAAAATATGTTCAAAAACACAGTATAAATACACCTGATATTGACTGATAATATGTCTAGTTTCAGTCTTATCTAAGCCATATAATAATAATAATAATAGATTGAAAATAATTCTATTGAAAAAATGAATGTACTAAATGAAAATTACATTGCTAATGAAATTCAGCATCAGATTTTAATTCTAAGTAGTTATTTAGCAGCATCAACAGTTTAGCCTAACAAGAAAAAACATAGTCTTTTAATTATGATAGCTTGGTCTGTTGAACATATGATTCATTGTTTCTTTTAAATTACAATGGCTCTCAATCAATTATTTTTAGAATAATTTGAGGCTGGAAAATAATTATAGAGGCAAAAGAAATAATATGCATCTTGATATTTAAGAATTATAAAAGAACCCTAATCCAATGTGATTGAGAAGATGAAATTCAAATGCATATCTTTCAAACTGATGCATTTCATCAATGTCCCATGAATACTTATTAGTTTCATTTTACTTAAACACTAATAACCTAGCTCTTTAGGTATTACAAAGAAAGTAAACAAGAAACATTATTTCTATTATGCAATTATTATCTTTAATTAATATGGGAAAATATAAATAACAACTCAAATAAATATACATTGTATTATGTACATATTTATCTGTGTTAATATAAGACAATACAGACATGAAATTCATAAACAGCAATTTAATGCTACCCAAAAACATAGGTACTAATATTATTGAGAAAATTAATTTTGCCTTGCAATAAAAAATTCATGATAAAATAGAAAGTCATTCATTTCTGAACTATTTCCAAGAAAAGCATAATAGAAAGGCAAAAATAAAATATCTGTTTCAATATAAGCTATATTTAAACCAAATTGAGGAGATAAATGGAAGTTAATTGTCCTAGTTCCTTTGCACAGTATAGCATGTTTGACTATCTTACTTATGTCATATGTATTATAGGTTAAGGCAGAAACCTCTATTTCTGATGTATGTAGCCATTAGTATAAAGCAGGTGATAAATACCATCAAGTAAACTTTCTAATAATTCTGCCATAGTCTAGGACAAAATTTTTGCATCAAGGAAAACAAGAAATAATCACTTACTCAAAAACTAATTAAACCCCTAAAGCATTTAAGTTGTAATTGCTGTTCAGTTCAGTCGCTCATTTATGTCTGACTCTTTGCGGCCCCATGGACTGCAGAACACCAGGCTTCCCTGTCCATCACCAACTCCCAGAGCTTGCTCAAAACTCATGTCCATCAAGTCAGTGATGCCATCCAACCATCTTATTCTCTGTCGTCCCCTTCTCCTCCTGCCTTAAATCTTTCCAAGCATCAGGTCTTCTCCAATGAGTCAGTTATCGCATCAGGTGGCCGTAAGTATTGCATTTTCAGCTTCAGTATCAGTCTTTTAAATGAATAATCAGGACTGATTTCCTTTAGAATTGAATGGTTGGATCTCCTTGCAGTCCAAGGGACTTTCAAGAGTCTTCTCCAACACCACAGTTCAAAAGCATCAATTCTTCAGCACTCGGCTTTCTTTCTGGTCCAACTCTGACATCCATACATGACCATTGACATACATAGCCTTGACTAGATGGACCTTTGTTGGCAAAGTAATGCCTCTGCTTTTTAATATGTTGTCTAGATTGGTCATAACTTTCCTTCCAAGGAGTAAGCATCTTTTAATTTCATGGCTGCAATCACCATCTGCAGTGATTTTGGAGCCCCCCCCCGACCCCGCCCTGCAAAAATAGTCAGCCTCTGATTCTATTTCCATTGTTTTCCCATCTATTTGTCACGAAGTGATGAGATCAGATACCATGATCTTTGTTTTTTGAATGTTGAGTTTTAAGCCAACTTTTTCACTCTCCTCTTTCACTTTAATCAAGAGGCTCTTTAGTTCTTCACTTTCTGCCATAAGGGTGGTATCATCTGCAGATCTGAGGTTATTGATATTTCTCCCGGCAATCTTGATTCCAGCTTGTGCTTCATCCAGCCTGGCATTTCACATGATGTACTCTGCATATGTTTAACAAGCAGGGTGACAATACACAAACTTGATGTACTCCTTTCCCAATTTGGAACCAGTCTGTTGTTCCATGTCCAGTTCTAACTGTTACTTCTTGACCTGCATACAGATTTCTCAGGAGACAGATCAGGTGGTCTGGTATTCCCATCTCTCTAGGAATTTTTCAGTTTGTTGTGATCCACACATTTAGAGTCTTTGGTGTAGTCAATAAAGCAGAAGTAGATGCTTTTCTGTAACTCTCTTGCTTTTTTGATGATCCAGCAGATGTTGGCAATTTGGCCTCTGGTTCCTCTGCCTTTTCTAAATCCAGCTTGAACATCTGGAAGTTCACAGTTCACGTCCTGTTGAAGCCTGCTGTGGAGAATATTGAGTATTACTTTGGTAGCATGTGCAATTGTGCAGTAGTTTGAACATTTTTGGCATTAGAATGAAAACTGACCTTTTCCAGTCCTGTGGCCACTGCTGAGTCTTCCAAATTTGCTGGTATATTGAGTACAACACTTTAACAGCATCATCTTTTAGGATTTGAAATAGTTCAACTGGAATTCCATCACCTCCACTAGCTTTGTTCATAGTGATGCTTCCTAAGTCCCTAAGATATCCTGACCTCCAGGATGTCTGGCTGTAGGTGAGTGGTCACACCTCTTGTGGTTATCTGGGTCATGAAGATCTTTTTTGTATAGTTTTAGATATTTTTCATATAGTTCTTCTGTGTATTCTTGCCACCTCTTCTATTTTGGTGAATTACTATTCACCAATGGCTAAATATACCTAATTATTGAACTCTTTATAATGTTCATATAAGAGAAAGTGTTTGTCTCAGTCAGTTTGGGAAGCCATAACAAAGTCCCAAAGACTGGGTAGCTTAAACAATGAAAATTTATTTCTCAGAATTCTGAAGGTTGGGAAGCCTCAGATCAAGGCAGTGACAGATTCAGTGTCTGGTGTGGACTCTCTTCCTGCTATATCTTCACACGTCAGGAAGAAAGAAAGGAACATCTCCTATCTCTTATAAAGGCATTAATTTCATTCACTATACCTCCACTCTCAAGAATTAATTATCTCTCAAATGTCCCTCCATCTACTCCATCATATTTGGGGTTAAGATTTCAATATTTGCATTTTGAGGAAGTAAAAACATTCAAGTCCATAGCAATGTTTAATATAAAACAATAAGATATTTCAAATATTTATTTGGCTGGTTATGAACATTTTGGAGAACAAAACATAATTCATAAGCTCCCATCCACTTTAGTTTATTCCCTCCTCCCCTTTAATCCACAGGATTGTAAAATAATCACTGTTTTATGTAACAACTATAAGTGTTAGTCACTCAGTCATGTCTGACTGTGCAACCCCACAGATTGCAACCCACCAGTCTCCTCTGTCCATGGAATTCTCCAGACAAGAATATTGGACTACATAGCCACTCCCTTCTCCAGGAGATCTTCCTGACCTAGGGATTGAACCATGGTCTCCTACATTGCAGCAGAACTTTAGTGTCTGGGCCACCAGGAAATCCTGTTATATTCAAGTGTCTGGGCAAAACATTTGTGACTAGGTATAGGAAAGCACTTCTAGAATACATAGAACTTGGGACAAGAGGGTGAATCTGTTGGCTTAGGGAGCATCACAAAAAATCTTTTACATGTCAGATTGAGTGGGTTATAGTTTAAAATGTCCACTTCCATAACTGTAGGATGAACCTGTGTCAATGTGTATAAATATTTTGTACTTTGAAAAAAGTGTTGCTTGCATGTGAATTAAGTTTTTGAACAAAGCATAGTGCTCTGAAGTTCTGAAAGTTAAAGATTATTTTATTGCAATTATTTTTATATGTACCTTGAATTACATAAGCAATGATGTTACTGCAGGAAGCCACAATGAACTAATAGTATTAAATATAACTATTACTATTATATAGTGGTAGTAGTATATAGTATTATTAAGAGCTTCCCTGCTGGCTCAGATGGTAAAGAATCTGCCTATGATCCAAGAGATCCCTGGCTTGGGAAGATCCCTTGGAGGAGGAAATGGCAACCTACTACAGTATTCTTGGCTGGAGAATCCCCATGGGCAGAGGAGCCTGGTGGGCTACAGTCCATGGGGTTGCAGAGTCAGACATGACTGAGCGACTAAGCACAGCACATTATTATTATTTTTTTATTGCATGTTATTAGTATTAGTATTATAAAGTATTATTAATACTAAAGTGAAGTGAAAGTTGCTCAGTCATGTCCAACTCTTTGCAACCCCTTGGACTATAGTCTTCCAGGCTCTTTGTCCATGGAATTCTCTAGGCAAGAATACTGGAGTGGGTAGCCGTTTCCTTCTCCAGGCAATCATCCCAACCCAAGGATCAAACCCAGGTCCCGCATTACAGGTGGGTATTATATAGCATTAAATATAACTATTCTGTAATTTTTGCTTGGTTTATTTAAATTGATTGTTCAGTTCCTCAGTCATGTCTGACTCGTTGTGACCCCATGGACTGCAGGATGTCAGGCTTCCCTGTCCAACACCATCTCCTGGAGCTTGCTCGAACTCATGTACATTGATTCAGTGATGTCATCTAACCATCTCATCCTCTTTTGCCCNTTGTTCTTCAGTTCCTCAGACATGTCTGACTCGTTGTGACCCCATGGACTGCAGGATGTCAGGCTTCCCTGTCCAACACCATCTCCTGGAGCTTGCTCGAACTCATGTACATTGATTCAGTGATGTCATCTAACCATCTCATCCTCTTTTGCCCCCTTCTCTTCCTACCTTCAATCTTTCCCAGCAGCAGAGTCCTTTCCACTGAGTCAGCACTTTGCATCAAGTGGCCAAAGTATTGGAGCTTCAACTTCAGCATTAGTCCTTCCAGTGAATATTCTTGGTTGATTTCCTTTACGATTGACTGGTTTGATCTCCTTGCAGTCCAGGGGACTCTCAAGAGTCTTCCCCAGTACTGCAGTTCTAAAGCATCAATTCTTCATGTTCAGCCTCCTCTATTGTACAACTTTCATATCTATACAGGACTACTGGGAAAACCATAGCTTTGACAATACAGACCTTTGTCAGCAAAGTGATGTCTCTGCTTTTTAATATGCTGTCTAGGTTGTTCATAACTTTTCTTCTAAGAAGCAAGTGTCTTTTAATTTCATGGCTGCAGTCACTATCTACAGTGAATTGGGAGCCAAAGAAAATAAAATCTCTCAATTATTCCATTTTTCTCCCCATCTATTTGCCAGGAAGTGATGGGATTGGATGCCATAATCTTAGTTTTTGGAATGTTGAGTTTTAAGACAACTTTCTTTGCTCTGTTTCAACTTCATCAAAAAGCTCTTTCGTTTCTCTTCTCTTTCTTCCATAAGGGTGTTGCCCTCTGCATATCTGAATTTATTGATATTTCACCCAGCAATCTTGATCCAGGTTGTGCTTCATCCAGTCCAGCATTTTTCATAATATACTCTGCATATAAGTTAAATAAGCAGGGTGACGATACACAGCCTTGACATGCTCCTTTTCCAATTTTGAATCCATCCATTTTTCTATGTCCATTTTTAACTGTTGCTTCTTGACCTGCATGCAGGTTTCACAGGAGGCAGGTGAGGTGGTCTGGTAATTCCATCTCTTTAAGTATTTTCCACAGTTTGTTGTGATCCACACAGTCAAAGTCCTTAGTGTAGTCAATGAATTAATTGAATGAAGCAGAAGTAGATATTTTAAGGAATTTGCTTATTTTTTCTATGATCCAACAGATGTTGGCAATTTGATCTCTGATTCCACTGCCGTTTTAAATCCAGCTTGTACACCTGGAAGTACTTGGTTCACATACTGTTGAAACCTAGGGTACTAGATTTTTAAAATATAATTCTTTCAGGTTGCTAAGATAATATAAACAGATACACTTGGAATATTTTGCAACTACAATTAAAATAGAAAAAATAAAAACATATTGTGTCATAAAAGATTACTGGAACATTATCTCCCTCAAAAGGCTTTTCTGGTGACTCAGCAAAAAAAAAAAAAAAGAAATCCGCCTTCAATGCAGGAAACACTGGTTCAGTCCTTGACTCTGGAAGATCTCCAGGAGGAGAAAATGGCCACCTACTCCGGTATTCTTGTCTGAGACATGCCATGGAGAGAAGACCTTGGTGGGCTACAATTCATGGTGTTGCAGAGTCAGACATTACTTGCCCTCTAAACAACAACAAAATCTCCCTCAAAAAGTACAATTCCTGAAACACTGACAAATGATTATATTAACAATGATGCATTTTATGAATTCTCCTAAAAATTAATATATTTGTAATTTTTGAAGAATTTAGGGATCTTTTGACATATAAATATTTCTGAAATACTAATGATGGATATGAACCATTCCATGAAACTCTAACCTGCTGAAAGTGAAATAGTAAGTAGAGATATCACATGGCTCAGCACATCACATTATTAATTATACCAATATACTTATAATCTCAATATATATATATACATATACAACAAATAATTTATATATTTGTAAACAACCTAGGAAAGATAAATATTAACTTTAAAAATAATACATAAAGATTTGTTCAATAAAACAAGCCCAGGGTAAGTATCTAATGGGGTGGGTAAAAGCATGATCTTTGATCTTAATGGAAGAGAGAGAATATTGGGATTGGGAAAAGATGCTTATTCTTTTTTAAAATGCAGCCTGAAATTTAATTGTCTACTTTTCATGAAATAAAATCTTGTTAGAGGTGATGATTTAGAGAAGTGATGCAAATTAATTTTTTAAAAAGCATTTTGCACTTCTAGTACAAATAAATGCTCATTAGATAGTAATGATAGCCCTGTATGTGAGACAACAAAAGAGACACAGACATATAGAACAGACTTTTGGCCTCTGAGGGTGAGGGAGAGGGTGGGATGATTTGGGACAATGGCATTGAAGCATGTACACTATCATGTAAGAAACGAGGCGCCGGTCTATGTCCGATGCAGGATGCAGGATGCTTGGGGCTGGTGCACGGGGATGATCCAGAGAGACGTTGTGGGATGGGAGGTGGGAGGGGAATTCAGGATTGGGAGCTCATGTACACCTGTGGTGGATTCATGTCGATGTATGGCAAAGCCAATAGAGTATTGTAAAGTAAAATAAAGTAAAATAAAAAAAAAAAAAAGAATACTGGAGTGGGTTGCCATGCCCTCCTTCTCGGAATCTTCCTAAACCAGGGATCAAACCCATGTCTCTTACAGCTTATTTATGATCCAATGTAATTGTGTATTATTACTTATATAGGTAGAATAGATTGTAATTAGAGCATATATAGATTTATATTCTCTCTGCAATTTATGAATGTCAAAATATTAATGATTCATTGAAATATTCTTTTCAGAGGAGCTTCTCAGAGGGCCTAGAAGGCATGATTTAAGATTTCCTTTTATTTCTAGGAGGGGTATAGGATCATGCCAATGATCTATTCTTGTGGATGGCTTTAGAATTTTAACATTTTACATAGATCTTCTTTTTAATACCTCTGTGGATATTAAAAAGTTTGTAAAAAAAAAAACCAGAAAAGTTAGAGGCACACACTTTAATTCCTCCTTCTTGCAACAGCAATTGCAAGCATTCATAATTGAAAAATGAAGTTCAAAGAGTCAAATTGTTTAAAAGGATTAGTAGAACTAACCAAGGAATAGAGGACTTAATAGGGCAGAATATGCTGCTCTGACAAGTAAAGAAGGGCTAAGGAAAGAAAATAATGGTCGCTTTTACTAGAATGGATTAAATTATCTATCACTAAGGAATGATGCTAAAGCTGAAACTCCAGTACTTTGGCCACCTCATCTGAAGAGTTGACTCATTGGAAAAGACTGATGCTGGGAGGGATTGGGGGCAGAGGGAAAAAGGGATGACAGAGGATGAGATAGATGGCTGGATGGCATCACCGACTCGATGGACGGGAGTTTGAGTGAACTCCGGCGGATGGTGATGGACAGGGAGGCCTGGGGTGCTGCGATTCACAGGGTCGCAAAGAGTCGGACACGACTGAGCGACTGAACTGAACTGACTTTCAGAAGAGGAAATGTTTATTGCTACAGTTATGAATTAAAAAACCCAAGCAAGTGAACAAACCAAAGAAAGTTTAAATACACTGACTCCTATCCTAATGGACATGGCGTATCCGAAGATGACATTATTCATTCATATCTGAGAGAAACCCGGAAATGGCTGAGAGAAACGCTTTGTAGAGATCATCGATGGGTATCCCTGCCACATGCACCTCAGGGGTAGAGAAATAGCAAGTTTGTAACAGAACACTCAAATCACAGGGTAAGAGATCAGGCAGGCTTCTTTGGGAAGTTCCTATTTGATTAGCAAGCTTGCTTCACACTGTCAGAGGTTTAGTTTGGGAATAATAAGGAGACTGGACTACAAATGGGTAGAAATATGATTTCAGTGAAAGAAATGTCTCCAGTTACAACTCCAAATATACTTGTGCTTATACAGGAAAAATATATAGATATATTTCATATTTATAAGAGAATTATTTTTTAAACTTTATTTTACTTTACAATACTCTGTTGGCTTTGCCATACATCGACATGAATCCACGACAGGTGTACACGAGCTCCCAATTCTGAATCCCCCTCCCACCTCCCACCCCACAACGTCTCTAAAGAAAGAACATTTTATTCAAGACTAAAGGAAAAGCAGAAGAAATTGCAGCAGGAGCTCCAGTTTTTGTGGTTTTAAGGTTTTCTTGATAATGGAAGTTATAGTTGCCATAACTATTTTAATAGAAGAAACAGAAGATTGACTAGTCAAGTCAGTGAAACTGCTAAAGGCGGAAGTCTTTCGAGTTGTTTTGTTTAGTCACATTTGCCTTTCTCTGTTCTAATAAATTATTTTTAAACCATAAAACATTGAATGTATAATACTCATATTTCAACATAATACATCAAAATAGTTTCTCATCATGAGTGAACTATATTATTATTACTTTTGCTTCAAATTCCCTAACTCCTAATTAAGTTTTCCAAAGCAATAACAATGCAAGTGGCCTGATTCTAGATGAGTAATATCAAGCTCAGTAAGAATTATTAAACTCTGGTATCTGTAGAACAATCTGGCACCTGTTTTATATTGTACACATCAAGAGAACACTCAAAGGAAAATAAAGTCTAATATAGTTATTATTAAATGTTTATTAGTCACAGCTCAAAATCTCATTTATTGTATTGCAGCAAAGAAATACCTATTTCCCAGCACAAACATCTTTAAGTTTTGATAATTAAAACTTTGTATGTCAATATTTTTCCAGCTCAAGGTAGCAGGCATTATGGTGCTTATCTAGTAATGAAAGCTTATTTCTCAGCATTCAATTTTCCTACTTAAAACCTAAGCCACAATATTTTATATCTTTCCTCTCAAATTAACTAACTGAATGCTTTTAAAATGTTGCTTTGTCATTGACATAGCAAAATATAAAGTATATTTTAACATATACACAAAGTAGAATAAAACCCATTGATGGCTTAACATTATGAAAGAAAGCTATTTTAACATTTAAAATAGAAATTATATGTTTGGGGTTTTCCTTCTTAGCCACGATAAATGCTCAATGAGAATGAGAGAAAAATAACTAGGGGAAACCAAAAGCATAATGGAATTCTCAAGACTGTTCATTTGATATTCCTTCATAATTTTTTCTCAGCTTTACTGAAGCATAATTGAAAAAATAAAAATTTTAGATATTTAAAGTGTACATCATGATGATTTGATACGCACATACATTGTGAAAGAACTCCATCTATAAAGTTATTTAACACATCCAGTACCTTGCATATTTACCTGTTGTTTTTTTTTTTAATGAGAACATTTAAATTCTACTCTGTCTGCAAATTTACTTATACAATACAGTGTTGTAAACTATAGTCACCATATTATACATTAGTTCCTTAGACCTTATTTATCTTATAGTTAAAAACCTTTACACTCTTACCAACCTTATTCCCTACAACCCTCAGGTCCTAGCAATCACTTTTGTATTCTGTTTGTATGAATTTAACTGCTTCAGTTTTACATAGAAGTGATACTATGTGGTATTATTTGTCTTTCTCCATCTTATTTCACTTAGTATAATATCCTTAGGATCCAACCATGTTGTCACAGACATTGGCATTTCCTTTTTGTGGCTGAGTAGTATTCTATGGCATTATACATACCATTTCTTTATGTATGTTGCTGCTGCTGCTGCTAAATCGCTTCAGTCGTGTCTGACTCTGCGACCCCATAGATGGCAGCCCACAAGGCTCCCTCATCCCTGGGATTCTCCAGACAAGAACACAGGAGTGGGTTGCCATTTCATTCTCCAATGCATGAAAGTGAAAAGTGAAAGTGAAGTTGCTCAGTTGTATCCGACTCTTAGCGACTCCATGGACTGTGGCCCACCAGGCTCCTCCGTCCATGGGATTTTCCAGGCAAGAGTGATAGAGTAGGGTGCCATTACCTTCTTCGATAGAGCCTTAGGTAGTTTGCAAATCTTGGCTATTGTGAATAATGCTGCCATAAAAATGGAAGTGCAAGATAACTCATTGTTATCCTTTGAACAGACATCAGTTTAACAGGTATGAGGTGATANATAGAGTAGGGTGCCATTACCTTCTTCGATAGAGCCTTAGGTTGTTTGCAAATCTTGGCTATTGTGAATAATGCTGCCATAAAAATGGAAGTGCAAGATAACTCATTGTTATCCTTTGAACAGACATCAGTTTAACAGGTATGAGGTGATATCTCACTGTGGTTTCGTTTTGATGGTTCCTACATTGAGCATCTTTCCCGGTACCTTTGGCCATCTATAACAATGTCTTTTTAGATCCTCTGCCCATTTTTAATTGAATTCTTTTCTTTTCTTTTCTTTTTTCTTTCTTTTCTGCTATTGAATTCTATGAATTCTTTATATATCAGGTATGTGATTTGCAAATCTTTTCTCTCATTTCATAAATTACCTTATCATTTGTTGATGATTTCCTTTGCCATGCAGAAACTTTTTAGTTTGATATTGTCTCACTCCTTTTTTGGGGGAGGGGAGCATTGTTCCTTTTAGTGTCAAATTCAAAAAATATTACCAAAACTGAGGACAAGGGGCTTACATATGCATATTACAGGCATACATTCTTTTACAGCTCTTTGCTTTACTGAGGTTTGCAGATATTTCAGTTTCTTACCAATTGAAGGTTTGTGGTAAGACTGGTTTGAGTAAATCTATTAAGACCATTTTCCTAACAGCATTTGCTCACTTTGTGTCTCTCTGTTACATTTTGGTAATTCTTGAAATATTTCAAAAATTTCTCATTTATTCTAGTCATTACGGTGATATGTACTCTTTGATGTTAATATAGTAGCTTTTTTTTTGGTGGGGGAGGTGATGCAAACCATGAATACAACATGGCAAGCATAATCAATACTTGTTGTTTATGTTCTGACTGCTTTATCAACTGGCTGTTTCCCTATCTCTCTCCTCTCATTCTCCTCAGGTCTCCCTATTCCCTGAGACACAAGAACATTAAAATTGTGCTGATTAATACCACTGCAATAGGCTCTAAGTGTTCAATTATTTGGAAGAGTTGCAAGTCAAAAGCTAGAAATGGTTAATCAGAAAGGAAGGCACTCCCAAAGCCTATACTCTAAATGTTAGGCCTCTTGCACCAATTAGACAATGTAAAATTGCAAAGGAGAAGTTCTTCAAGGAAATTAAAAGTGCTGCTCCAGTGAACACATGAATAATAAGAAAATGAAACATGCTTGTTGCTGATATAGACAAAGTTTCAGTGGTCTGAAGCGATCAAAACAGTCACATTACCTTAAGCCAAAGCCTAATCCAGAGCAAGGATCTAACTCTCTTTAGTTCTATGAAGGCTAAGAAAGGTGAGGAAATCATAAAAGAAAAGCCTGAATCTTGCAGAGGTTTTTTGCATGATGTTTAAGGAAAGAAATCATCTCCACAACATAAAAGTGCAAGGTAAGCAGCCAGTGCCAATACAGAAGCAGCAGCAAGTTATCCAGAAGATCTAGCTAAGACAATAAATGAAGGTGGCTACACTAAATAACTGATTTTCAATGCACAAGAAACAGCCTTCTATTCAAAGATGCTATCTAGGAGGTCTAGCTAGATGGGAGAAGTTCATGTTGGCTTCAAAGCTTCAAAGAATAGGCTGACGTTGATGACTATTTTGAAGCCAATGCTTATTTGTTGTTGTTTAGTTGCTAAATCATGTCCCACTCTTTGTGATCCCATGGAACTTCCAGGCTCCTCTGCCCATGGGATTTCCCTGGTAAGAATACTGGAGTGGGCTACCATTTCCTTCTCCAAAGGATCTTCCCAACCCAGGGTCTGAACCCATGTCTTCTACATTGGTAGGCAAATTCTTTACTGCTGAACCATAAGGGAAGCATGATGCTTATTACCATCTTGAAAATTCTAGGACCCTTTAGAACTATACCAAATCTATTCTACCTGTGCTCTACTAGTGAAACAACAAGGCCCACGTGACAGACTATCTGACAGGATACCTGAATATGACCTGGTTTACTGAATATTTTAGGTCCACTGGTCCACTATTGTAACCTACTTTTCAGAACAAGACACAAAACAGGCTTCTTTCAAAATATTATTTTTTATTGACAATTATTATTGAAAATTTTAACCACACAGGTACTATAATTTTGAATATCATACCTACCTAATTTTGAATATCATACCCCAATAGTCTTTCACCTATGATTCAAATGTTCAGGGAAGACAACTATAGTTATATTTTTCTATGTAATGTTCGTATACCGTTGGACATTTTAGTTTTAGATCACTGTTTCCATAACTAGATTTTCTTTTTTAGCTCACTCTATAACTGAGCGTGAGATGCATGTGAACATTCTAGCTTTAGTTAGGTGTTTCAAGCTCTGTTCTCCCCAAAATTGCTTGTATAAACAGTCCCCTCTGATTTCCCTCCATCAGTTCTTTTTATTTTTATAGTTACTGTGTCTCTGTTGATGTTGTCTAAATATTAATTACTAGCAAACTTTGTTTTTATATGGAGTATAATTACAATAGTCTAACATTCTTATATACTGATGCCAATCTCAAGGTTATTTCAGGATTAGTATTCATAAATTTCATTTTGGGTGCTTGAGAATTGTTCACATTTTCTAGTTTCTTCATATATGTAATAATCTGAATTATATTTGGGGCAGGTGGAAATTATATATAGACAATCTAGACTGTGTTACATTCCTCCAGAGAATACTGGATTTTTATTAAATCATTTATTTTATTCTATGAGGCAATTAATTTGATTGTCTTAGACTGTAGTCTCTATATTTAGAGCAACAAGTAAACACTGAGTTTAATTATTTAATTGCCAGCTGTATTATTTGGAATCTAATCTCTATATGTATAATTTGGTGGTCAGTAAAAGATTTGGTTAGAGCTTATTTTCAGAATACGGGATTTCCTTTCTATGACTCTTACTTCTGGGCCCCCCGCACTATCGAATAACTTTAAATATTAATCACACAATTGGAGTGTGGTTCTTTAGGTCACAAAGATAGCAAGTTATCAGAGATCTCCCCAGTCCCATGATGATGACCACAGCTAGCAACTATGAAAATTTACTCCAAGGTATTTCCTTTGTACAAGTACCTGCTTTGGGCTGCTTTCTAATATCTTCAGGGATTTGGATTTTACTGTTTTCACTTGTTTGCCCTGAATTTATAGTTGCTATCAATAGGAAAATCTATCCAATAGGAACTTACATAGCCATGCCAGAAACAAATGCTACTGTCATCAAGCTTAATGCTAGTATTTGTATTGACTATAATTCAGCCCTTACTTTAGGTTTAATCATTTTCATTGTTGTTTTTGTTTGTTTGTATTTTGGCCTTGTTGGTTTTCTAGATTTTGCAAACTCATCAAAAACACAATATAGATACTTTATTATATTTCCTGTATAGAGATAAATTTGTCAGTTGATTTCACAAATGCCTTGTCTATTATTATACTAAGGAAGAGAAAGCATCTTTTAAAATCCGTGTTAGCATGGCTATGCTTTTCCCCCCAATATAGCTAATTTACTTATAGCCCTTATTTTCTATCAGAATGTTTTTAATGCAAATACTCTACAGCAAAAAAAAAAATTAATAAAGCTAGAAGTCTATAGTAATGTAGCTTTCAAAACATACTATGTAGCTTTCAAAACAAGGACTATTACTAGAAAAAGAAAGGACATTTCATGATGGAGAATAAAATTCAATAAAAATTGATAAACCTCTAGACTGACCAACAAAAAGAGGAACCTATTAATATTAGGAATGAAAGGGGTAAAAGTATTGCACAAATACTAGAGTTNTCATACTTGGTTGTTTGAAGAAAGAAAATTCAATTTTCAGTTTCTTTGTTGAGAAAAATTACATTTTCCAGTTACAGATGTGCTCAGAGATGAAGCAAATATATTATATGGATAGAAAAGCAAAAAAGTTTGGATGAATTTCAAAAAATACTGGTTTTAATGTTTCCCTTAATACAAGGTAATATATATACATGGACTTTAAAGTTTGAATGCAATGAAAAACCTAAATTGATTTAAAAGTTATCTGAAAGAAGCACGGATCAATGACGCATCTAATATTTTTGTTTGTCTCCATGAAGATTCATGTGTCTTTAGATGGAAATATTTGCAGGCAATATAAAAGTTTTAAAATAGGAACCTCAAGGAAAGCCAAAGCTATTTGATAAAAGCACAGATCAATGATGAAGCTGAAAATTGTTCTCACTTCCCTGAGGAATTAATGAAATTTACATGAATATATTTGCGGGCACCTTAAAAATAATAAAATAAGTCACAAGAAGAGTCACTGTCAAACTCACACGTTTGAACTTGGAGTTGAATACCGCAGTTCTTTGGGTTTTTTTCAACTTTATTTAGAGGAGTCAACATTTAAGGCAGTACTCATCATGAAAAGCATGAAATCTTCTAGGTTGAAATTATAAAAAGGGGTATCTAAATTGTTTGAATTTAGTTTATAATAAAGCTCAAATAGAAGAGTGAGCTATTGGTAGAAAAGCCTTTAATGAAGAAACAAAATGCATAGGCTCTGGGCTTACAGTTATCTTACCCATTTTAAAAAACTAAATGTGCCATTTAACCTCTCTAAATCATCATTTTATTTTATAAATTAGGACTAACAATATCTGTTCTGACAAACACACAGTATTTATGATATTCTAATGAAGAAAGGTAATTCTTGTCAAAGCTATGGTTTTTCCAGTAGTCATGTATGGATGTGAAAGTTGGACTATAAAGAAGGCTGAGTGCTGAAGAATTGATGCTTTTGANACTTTACTCAGTATGACCACCTCTAAATGCAGGCTTATTAGAGCGGATTTGGAAAACAAAACCTGATAGCTCTTTGCGACACACTAGTCATGTGTGTTCACAGCCACCAGCTCTTTAAGGGTCTCTGAAGACTGGGGAGGTGGCCACAAGGAGCAGTGGCTTAGGATGCAGGCCCTGGGGTCCCAGCCAGCTTTACTGACAGCTCTGCTGCCGCGGCTGCCAGACCTTAGGACGCTCATCCTTTCTAGGCCCCTGTTTTCTCGTTGGTGGGAAGGATTCACTCATTTATCGTTCATTCGATAGATATGCACTGGGCACCTGCTGTGTGGCGGGACAGCGCCTGTCTTCTGGTTTACAGTGGAGATTCAACAAGGTGATACACATGCAGAACTGAGCATAGTCTTGGGCACTTTATGAAAAGTGAACATGTTAGTCACTCAGTCATGTTTGCAAACCCAGTGGACTGTAGCCCCAAGTCTGCAAGCCCATGGACTGTAGCCCACCAGGTTCCTCTGTCCATGGGATTCTCCAGGGAAGAATACTGGAGTGAGTTGTCATGCCCTCCTCCAGGGGATCTTCCCAACCCAGGGATCGAACCCAGGTCTCCTGTATTGCAGGAGGATTCTTTACTGTCCCAGCCACCAGGGAAGCCCTTGTAGGCACTTTATAAATGGTAAGAATGAAAATCCAGAAAACAGGACCTGCCCTTCCTGAGCCCACGCAGCTCCTCAGGGCTCGAGGTTGTGGTCAGGTAACCACGGGGACTCTCAGAGGATGGAAAATGCTCACAGCTTATCCTCCCCTCTCACGCCTGGCTCTGGGCTCCAGTCTGGTGGATTCCAGCCTCTGCTCGGATAGTTCAGGGATGAACACCCCCTCCCTCCATGGCTGGACGATCTGGTCTTCACCCTGCCTTTTTTTTTTTCTGCTGATATTTATTTATTTAATTTGNTGCCAAGTGTTACAAAATGATAAATAGAAAAGACACTATCTGAACTGGTACTTAAATGAAAAGCTAAGGGGAGGAAAAGTGACAAGAGCCAGATTTTCAAATTTATAGCAAACTGAAACATGGCACCATGACAACATTTTAGAAGTATTGCATTTGTGGAGTGGCTTACTTCTCACAAAACTGGAAGTCAGATATAATTTTACCTAAAAAGTTAGTTTTAATTTTGGCCTTTTAACACTGGAGTAAGCTAAGCCTTCCAGAGGTCAGGTGACATTCTAACAGCATATGCCAGATAAACAGCAGAGCAGGGGTTCAAGCTCAAAAGTCTCTGACTGCCACCCAAGTGCTTAACCTTTGATATATATTGTCACCTTCGAGCATGCCAACAGCTTAATAATTTGAAAAATGAGAGAAGGATTTCACCCAATGAGAACAGCATGAGCAAAGTGAAGTCTCTCAGTCGTGTGCGACTCTTTGCAACCCCATGGACTAGGGCCTACCAGGCTCCTCTGTCCATGAGATTCTCCAGGCAAGAATACTGGAGTGGGTTGCCATTTCCTTCTCCAGGGGATCTCCCCAACCCAGGGCTCAAACCCGGGTCTACCACACTGTAGACAGATACTTTACCATCTGAGCCACCGGGGAAGCAGAGCACAGGGAGGGACACCTATTTTAGTAACTCTAGTGAACTGAGCACAGGATGGAAGGGCAGTCATGTAGTTAATACATTCCCACCATGTTCACACAAAGGAAGAGCTAATTAGACTGATATAAATGACCAACCTAGATAGCATATTAAAAAGCAGAGACATTACTTTGCCGACTAAGGTCCATCTAGTCAAGGCTATGGTTTTCCCAGTGGTCATGTGTGGATGTGAGAGTTGGACTGTGAAGAAGGTTGAGCACCAAAGAATTGATGCTTTTGAACTGTGGTGTTGAAGAAGACTCTTGAGTGTCCCTTGGACTGCAAGGAGATTCAACTAGTCCATTCTGAAGGAGATCAGCCCTGGAATTTCTTTGGAAGGGATGATGCTAAAGCTGAAACTCCAGTACTTTGGCCATCTCATGCGAAAAGTTGACTCATTGGAAAGACTCTGATGCTGGGAGGGATGGGGGCAGGAGGAGAAGGGGACGACAGAGGATGAGATGGCTGGATGGCATCACTGACTCANAGTCCATTCTGAAGGAGATCAGCCCTGGAATTTCTTTGGAAGGGATGATGCTAAAGCTGAAACTCCAGTACTTTGGCCATCTCATGCGAAAAGTTGACTCATTGGAAAGACTCTGATGCTGGGAGGGATGGGGGCAGGAGGAGAAGGGGACGACAGAGGATGAGATGGCTGGATGGCATCACTGACTCAATGGATGTGAGTCTGAGTGAACTCCGGGAGTTGGTGATGGACAGGGAGGCCTGGCGTGCTGCTATTTATGGGGTCACAAACAGTCAGAAATGACTGAACGAGTGAACTGAACTGAACCACTTCATTTTGCTGTGGTCAGTCAGAAAGGACTCATTTCAACCTCAGTTGCTTTGAGAAACATTTTCTTATTATCAGTCTTGATCAGGACTTCAATAGATAGGTACTTTCTTAAGTTAATTATTCATCAATTAACCAAGTAAAATAAAGTTTATGTTGAATTTCAAATTATTCACTTAACATGAATTCTTTAAACAATCATATACATATATTCATTTTAAGTTTATCTGCAAATATTGTATTTATTACTGTAAGAAAACTCTGTACTAGAAATAACCTGAAAGAACTGAAATAACCTTTTCTGGAAAAGTATTTACTTCACCTTTCTCTCTGGTGAGAATGGGAGGAGTTAGGATTGATACTCTTGTGATTAGGATAAGTTTAGGTCAATGTGAAGCTCCTATTAACAAAGGAAAAGAAAATCCCTGGCACAAAGTGTAAACAATGGCATACTTCTCATAAGTGAAGAAAATTATAATAACATATAAAGTATACATATATGCTTTTTACAAGATGATTCTTTTAAAACAAATTGTGTCAGTTAATTCTTATATTTAAATAAGAAAGCAAAAGATGATAAATCATATGTATAGTAACCAGTGTGCTGCTTTCACAATCTATGCTTAACAGAGTTCTATATTAACAGATCAAAAAGAAGGGATTATAGAAACTCAGTAGTTTCCATGGTTTTAGAGTCAACCTAATGATTTCAGGATCAAGTGAATAGGTATGAAATTTCACAGATTCTTGAAAAATACAATGGCAATGAGATATTGATTAAATATATGCACTGGCCTGGAAACTGAATTTCAGATTCAAGATAATAAACTATTGGTATTCCAATAAATCTTCAAAGAACAGCCCTGTTCTCTAAAGTGCAACTTCTAGGGATTATAATGATATTTTTTAAAATATGTATTACCTAATCATTGGAAAACCCCAAGGAATAACTTGAATCTTATAAAACTGAAACACACTCAAAGACAACAAACTGATGTATTCTTTCACTGTTTTCTGGGGAAATATTCAAGGTATTTGTAAATTAAATTTAATACAAAATGTTAATAAATTAATTCTATTCTTTTTAGAATATGAATGTGAAACTGTGTGAAGGTAGAGAAACAAGAGATTGTTTTTATTGTCAAATATGTCAGTATAATGAAACTATTAGGTGCATGTTTGCAATGTAAAAATGAATGCTAATACAAGATCAAAAGGATTGGGTACCTATACATAGAATTCAGGTTATTAATCCTAACAATACAACTCATTAACCAATTTTAAAGTAATAAATAAATATAAAGTGATACATCATTCTTATTAAATCCTTTAAAGGCACATAACTGAACTATATTTATGGCAGGTAAGTAATAGAAAATTTCTAGTTCCTAAATCATACCTATACATCTAAATTTTTTTCCTCTGAAGATTTAGCTTATTTGTGTTGTTAGGATTAATAACCTGAATTCTATGTATAGCTGCATGCAGGCAGGCACAAATCCTTACTGCAATTAAACAGAAGGAGAAATCATGACTCAGAGAGTTTGAGACATGCAAGAAGTTGAGCAGAAAGGCCGGGATGAATTCTCCAATTCTTAGTCTAATTCCTTTTTCTCCAGACATTGTATTTTCTTCAGGGACAACTTGACTAATCACATCGTCTGTGGAAAATAAGAGAAGTCTGTTGTTTTTCATGCATCCCTATCAAACATGTAGAATCATATAAAAACCAGAAAAGGATATTACAAAAGTTTAGCAAAGTTATCTTAAATAACTATTACTCCTGCCTGGGCTATTTGTTGCATGAAGGCTTCAGACACCCTTCCGTGGTGTTTCACTGTTCATGGTAAAGTCCTCAAGGTTGAAGTCAAAGAAAAACTATAAAGCCTCATTAATATTGGAAAGATTATGCCACATAGTTTCTAATGAGGCTCAGCAAATCCCCCAGTGTCCTCAGTGAATGAAAGAAAGAACTATTTTCCTCAAGGACCAAACTATATGCATATAACACCTCCCAGTTATGTCTATTCTTATTCCTGTTAGAAATCACCGTGCCTTTTTCCAACTCACGGCAAATGCAATCTAACACTTGTTGCCTTCTCTTTCTTTTATTTTCTTATTTAGCACTTATCTTCTAACATACTGTACATTTCATTGCTTATTATCCCTATACAAATATAAGCTCTCCAAGAATTAAGCTTTTCATCTATTATTTTTTTCCCTTGTTGCATAGAACAGTGCCTTATACATAATATTTCTAAATATTTATTTATGATGGTATTATATTACTTCTAACTATTATTTTATGGTTAATATTATAAATATTTATTCACAAACATTTGTTCTTAAATATTTATTAAATAAATGATTAATCATTTAATCAATTAACATTTTAAAGTCTCACCCAATAGCATGGATATTTATTTTTGTTTAATAACTTATTAATATCAAAACTGTGTATTGATCACCTAGTATGTGCCTGCTGGGTGTAATGAGCCATGACCTGGCTTCAAGGAGCTTATAATCTTATAGGAAAATAATTAATTACTGTATTTTTAACATACCAATGTCCATATAACAAAACAGCACATTTTATTTTCTCTGGGGGCTTCCAGAAGGCTTCGTGGATGAAGTAAAATTTAAGCTAAGACTTCAAGGATTATAAATGTTAAAAGGATTGTTAATGTTAAAGGTTGAAGTTGTGGTTCAGGCATAGGGAACAACCCGTGTGAAGGTCTCAAAGCAGAAATAAGCCAGGTTTGATCAGGAATATAATAAGTTTTATGTGACTCTAGCCTACTGACATGGAAACAAGTACAGAGAGAGATGTCTTGAACTGAGGACCAGTCTGTTCTATAGAACCTTGAATGTCATGATAGGTATATTTGTTAAAATTGAATTGTAATGAAATACATATTAGCTTTATATTAAGCACAATGGGAAACAATGGGGGAATATTAAGGAAGAAATGCATTATGATCAGACTTACACTTTATAAGATTTTTCTTTGTAGTGGAATGGAAATGAAAAATGCAGTAGTACCAAAACAAGTAGATGCAAAGAAAGTTTTAGGCTATTTTAGAAGTCCCAGGATACAGAGGGCTTGGCTATACTGTTGATTATCAGCACAGGACTGAGCACATTAATTAATTCATTCAAAAAGTTGACTTTTGAGCACTTGCTTTTTTTCCATGCACTCTAGGCACTGAGCAGAGGTAAACACCCACATGGGTCTTATAATTTATTAGGGAAAACAAACATTTTGAAACACTGGTTGTTAAGAGACTATAAACAGAAGGATCTGCTTTCATGTGGTCTGTGAGCATTGACTTCTCAAGGAAGATGACATTTTATTGGCACCCAGAAAAAAATCAGGTGACTCTATCCAAGCAAATAACAGGGAACAAAAGTACTAGGTAGTGATGTGTGCATAAAGAAAAATAAAATAACTCTGAATGTGAAACATGAAAATAAATGATCATTTTAATCTATACAAATACACATATATTTTTAACTAGAAAAATCCAGAAGCAAATAAATTTAAAAACTCAGACACATTTCTTTTATAAGTTACTGACATTCTTTGGTTGGTCATAGTGCATATCTGAAATCTTTTATAACACATACACATTGTTCTTATAATTGACTTTTTTGCACACTATACATACCAGGTCATAAATATGTTTATCACAGTGACAGCATAGCCTCCACCATCTACGTGCTCACACTATATTCTCAGCAATTGTTACATTGAAAAATATAATTGAATGTATTGGCTGCTAATTCTGAATGAATTTCAACAGCTATTTGATCAGCACTTATTTAGTGTTCTGTAAGTTCTAGTCTTTCACCTTGGCAGCTCACGAAAGAAATTGCCACTCGGTTTAATTACTGTATTCCAAACATTTTCTTCAGGCATATCAACCATAAAACACTCATAATATTTCTGAGGAAAGGCATTGAACTGGGAGAGTTTGAGATGCTGTAATACCATGTTTTATCCTTATCTGGAGGTTATGTTGAATTCTGTAAAGAGTCCTTATACTTTGCAGTTCTTTTGCCCAGTAGAGGGAACTGGATTGGGTGGGGGAAGGGAGGCAACACTGAACATATATGCATATTAATTGTTCTATGCTAATGTCAAAGAGGACAGTTCCACACTGAAAGGAATATTTGAGCAGAGTGTGATCTTAATTCTTTTTATAGATTCTCATTGATCTGGTTCTGAAGTAATTACTTGACAAGGTCATAGAAAATCATAAAGGAGAAGCTCAGCTAATGACAGTATAAAGACACTTCTGATAAGTGGTCAGAAATATGATCAAGGGAGATTTGGGTTGCTTTAATCATGCTGCATGGGTCTCTGAATTACATTAATGATGGTCCCGTTTGTGTGTTATTAAGCCTCATTTTATACAGGCAAGTGAGTGCCAAGAAAGTAATGGCGTATAAGTCAAAATATTAAAGTATAATTGTTAAATTTTATACTTCTATTTTATATTATTTGTAATTGACAACCAGCTTTAAAACTCTCTAAAATTTATATTCTTATTGCTTTTATAAACTGCCTTAATAATTTGTAATTAAGAAACAAAATATATAAGTACCTCTTTTATTATAAGTTGATCAATCAAAATAGAATAAATATAATATTATTATTAAACACTGAGCACTGTTGTTTATGAACATTCGTAACCAGAAAAACCTCACTATATGGTTGCATATTATCTTAGTCAGGATAATAATTCCTACTTTATCTTAAAAACAGCCACAAAATCTTAGTTAATTAATATGATAAAAGTATTTCTTTTTACATCTTTGTTTAATTCATTTAAGATGTGTCTACAGTGCTGCTTTTCTTCAAGAAGGATCCAGAGATCCAGGCTACCTGCACCAGGATGCTCCATCATTCTCTATGACTGTCTCAGAATTTTACACTGGATCCTCTGTGTACAGTTGTCCAGTGAGTAATGACAGCCTATGATATAAACTAAAGCATGTATGATGGCCAAGTCTATGTGGTAAAACCCTTCTACCCACAGTTGTTTCACCAAGCCTCATCAGTTTCAGTTTAGTAGTTCAGTCATGTCTGACTCCTTGCGACTCCATGAACTGCAGCATGCCAGGCCTTCTTGTCCATCACCAACTCCCAGAGCCCACTCAAACCCATGTTCATTGAGTCCGTGATGGCATCCAATCATTTCATCCTCTGTCATCCCCTTCTCTTCCTGCCCTCAACCCTCCCCAGCATTAGGGTCTTTTCAAATAAGTCGGTTCTTTGCATCAGGTGGCCAAAGTATTGCAGTTTCAGCTTCAACATCAGTCCCGTCAATGAACACCCCGGACTGATCTCCTTTAGGATGGACTGGTTGGATCTCCTTGCAGTCCAAGGGACTCTCAAGAGTCTTCTCCAACACCACAGTTCAAAAGCATCAATTCTTCTGTGCTCAGATTTCTTTATAGTCCAACTCTCACATCCATACATGACTACTGGAAAAACCATAGCCTTGACTAGATGGACCTTTGTTGGCAAAGTAATGTCTCTCCTATTTAAATGTTCGGTCTAGGTTGGTCATAATTTTCCTTCCAAGGAGTAAGTATCTTTTAATTTCATGGCTGCAATCACCATCTGCAGTGATTTTGGAGCCCCAAAAAATAAAGTCAGGCATTGTTTCCCCATCTAGTTTCCGTGAAGTAATGGGACCATATGCCATGATCTTAATTTTCTGAATGTTGAGCTTTAAGCCAACATTTTCACTCTCCTCTTTCACTTTCATCAAGAAGCTTTTTAGTTCCTCCTCACTTTCTGCCGTAAGGGTGGTGTCATCTGCATATCTGAGGTTATTGATATTTCTCCCGGCAATCTTGATTCCAGCTTGTGCTTCCTTCAGCCCAGCATTTCTCATGATGTACTCTGCATATAAGTTAAATAAGCAGGGTGACAATAAACAGCCTTGACGTACTCCTTTTGTAACCAGTCTGTTGTTCCATGTCCAGTTCTAACTGTTGCTTCCTGACCTGCATACAGATTTTTCAAGAGGCAGGTCAGGTGGTCTGGTATTTGCATCTCTTTCAGAATTGTCCACAGTTTATTGTGATCCACAAAGTCAAAGGCTTTGGCATAGTCAATAAAGCAGAAATAGATGCTTCTCTGGAACTCTCTTGCTTTTTTGATGATCCAGTGGATATTGGCAATTTGATCTCTGGTTCCGCTGTCTTTTCTAAAAGCAGCTTGAACATCGGGAAGTTCACGGTTCACGTATTGCTGAAGCCTGGCTTGGAGAATTTTCAGCATTACTTTACTAGTATGTAAGATGAGTGCAATTGTGCAGTAGTTTGAGCATTCTTTGGCATTGCCTTTCTTTGGGATTGGAATGAAAATTGACCTTTTCCAGTCCTGTGGCCGCTGCTGAGTTTTCCAAATTTGCTGACGTATTGAAGCAAGAAAGAAACCACAGGAGGACTGCAACTATGGTCAGTATTGTTTCTCACATACTCAAAATGAAGAAAGGAATTATTGAGAAATTGCTTAATCTCCATTACACATAACTATTTAGCTCACCAGGGTCTTCCCTGGCAGCTAAGATGGTAAAGAACCTGCTTTCAATGTGGGAGACCCAGGTTCAATTTCTGGGTTGGGAAGATATCCTGGAGAAGGGAATGGCTACCCACTCCAGTATTCTTTCCTGGAAAATTCCATGGACAGAGACACCTAGAGGGCTACAGTCCATGGAGTTGAAAGAATCAGACACAACTGAATGACTAACACTTGCACTTTCTTTTAATTTCTTCACTTTTTAACCAGAAAAAAAACTAGACTCAAGCTTATTCATTCACTCAAAGAATATCATAAATATGGCAAGAAATCTCAATTCTAAGCAATACGTGCTAGGTACTACTGTTAGTGCTAGTTGCTCAGTCGTGCCCAACTCTTTGTGACCCCATGGACTGCAGTCTACCAGGCTCCTCTGTCCATGAGATTTTCCAGGCAAGGATACTGGAGTGGGTCACCATTTCCTTCTCCAGGGGATCTTCCCAACCCAGGGATCAAACCTGGGTCTCCTGTACTGCAGGCAGATTCTTTATTGACTGAGCTACAAGGGAAGCCCATGTGCTAGGTAGGTACGATATGTGCTACATACTAAGGGGATGCAACTGAATAATGTCAAAAAGGTCTCTTCTTGCCCTCATGGTTCTTATATTTTAGTGGAGTGGTTGTGCTTAGTCATTCAGTGTGTCCAACTCTTTGTGACCACGTGGATTGTAGCCCACCAGGCTCCTCTGCCCATGGGAAATCTCCTGGCAAGAATACTGAAGTGGGCTGCCATGCCCTTCTCCAGGGGATCTTCCCAACCCAGGGATCAAACCCAGAACTCCTGCACTGCAGGTGGACTCTATTGTCTGAGCCACCAGGGAAGCCCCCATATTTTAATGGAGAGAGACAGCCAATATGGAACAAATTAAAAGTTATGTAACTATGATCACTTTAGTGCTTTGAAGGTAATGAGTAGTGTAGGGTAATATTTTCAAGATTCTTTAGAGGGTAATTTAGATGGAGGAATCTCCAACAGAATATTTTTCAACAAAAAGGCAAAGTACAGACTGATAGGAAAGGAAACCATGGATAAGCATACCAAGCAGAGAGAACCATCAGCACGGAAACCTCTAAACAGGAAGATTTGATGTGGGTAAGTTACTGAAAACAGGCCAATGTGGAATAAATATCAGGAGCAAGGATAATGGAATCGAGAGATCTGGATGAGAAATCAGGGAAAAAATAGACCACTTAAGAGTCTTGCAGACCATAGAGAAGTTTTTGTTTCTTTCTAAATAGAGTAGGATCTTGGAGTCCTCGATTTCAGGGTCTTTGACCGTACGGTAGTTGTATAATGTTAGCTAGTCTTTGCTTCATGACACTCCACTCCAGTACTCTTGCCTGGAAAATTCCATGGATGGAGGAGCCTGGTGGGCTGCAGTCCATGGGGTCGCTGAGGGTCGGGCACGACTGAGCGACTTCACTTTCACTTTTCACTTTCATGCATTGGAGAAGGAAATGGCAACCCACTCCAGTGTTCTTGCCTGGAGAGTCCCAGGGATGGGGGAGCCTGGTGGGCTGCCCTCTGGAGTCGCACAGAGTCAGACACGACTGAAGTGACTTAGCAGAGCAGAGCAGAGTCTTTGCTTCAGATATCAAAGGAAAATGAATGATCTTTCTACCTGACATAGATTTTTTTTTAATTTCTTTTGCTCTGATAATATTTTAAAGAATATTTGTTTATCATACTATGTGTGTGATCTCAGCCATGCCCAACTCTTTGTAACCCCATGGACTGTAGCCCTCCAGGCTCCTCTGTCCATTGGATTTTCCAGGCAAGAATATTGAAGTGGATTGTCATTTCCTCTTCCAGGGGATCCTCCTGACCCAGGGATCGAACCTACGTCTCCTGTGTTGGTAGGCAGATTCTTTACTAGCAGCACCTGGGAAGCCCTTATCTTAATACAGATAAATTTTAAATTGACATTAATTATTTGGTAATGGAATGGCCTCATTAAATGTTGTTTTTTTTAATAATACAATAAATAGCACTATACAGCTATCAAGGAGAGGGCCATATTAAACTTTTAAATTATGCAATCCCACAGTGCACATGTGAAAAGCCATTTTTTTAATCTCTTAGTTGAGGAGGAATATCCTATCAGCTTCTTTCCAAAATTTAGGCTACATAATTACATATAAAATAAATATGTATATACCTTTATGGTATTAGAGACCTTTCTAACTCTTATTTTTTTAAAATTTCACACTACATGTGGATTTTTCCCATTTTGTTAATATAACTGATACACAACTGTGCACGAAGTTTAAAGTGTACAATGCATGGATTTAAAACACTTTATACTTTAAAATGGTTATTAACAGTGTTAGCTAACACTTGCATCACCTTGCCTAATTACCATTTCATTTTGTTGTGACAACATTTAAGATGTACTTTCATAGGAACTTTGAAGTATTGAACAGAATATTATGGACTATAAGAACTTGTTCATAATTCCAAGTTTATACCTTTGATTAAGAAGAAGGCAATGGCAACTCACTCCAGTACTCTTGCCTGGAAAATCCCATGGACTGAGGAGCCTGGTAGGCTGCAGTCCATGGGATCGCTAAGAGTTGGACACGACTGAACGACTTCACTTTCACTTTTCACTTTCATGCATTGGAGACGGAAATGGCAACCCACTCCAGTGTTCTTGCCTGGAGAATCTCAGGGACGGGGGAACTTGGTGGGCTGCCATCTATGGGGTTGCACAGAGTTGGACACGACTGAAGCGACTTAGCAGCAGCAGCAGCAACAGCAGCAGTATACCCTTTGATAAATGTCCCTGGTGGCTCAGAAAGTAAAGAATCCGCATGTAATGTGGGAGACCTGGGTTCGATCCCTGGGTTGGGATGATACCCTGGAGAAGGGCATATCAACCCACTCCAGTATTCTTGCCTGGAGAATTCCATGGAGAGAGAAGCCTGGTGGGCTACAATCTATGGGGTCGCAAAGAGTCATACATGACTGAGAGACTTTCACACACACACTCTTTAATCATTACTTGCCCTTTTCCCCAATCCCCCAGCCACTGGTACCACCATTTTCCTCTCCATTTCTGTGGGTTTGGCTTTTTTAGATTCCACACATAAATGATATCATACAGCATTTATATCTCTCTGCCTGACTTCACTTAGCGTAATGCCTTGAGGTCCATTCATGTGGTTGAGAAATGGCAGGATGTTAGTAATACCTCTAACATTATGAGCCCCACTCCCTGATTAGCCAGTAATCCTGTAGGAAGGTACTGTATGATCAAATGTTTAATTATATAAATAGAATGTCATTGTATCACTGAGCACTGTTTTCTAGTGTATCCAGACTCTTTTATGTCACATTTACCTCACTGTGCTGTTGTTATGATGTGCTTAACAGGGAATGTGGTTAGTAAGAGGAAGATAAACCTGGATGCTACAACACAACTTAGTTTAACACATGTTTGAAGAGGTCAGACCTTGTTGCTCAGCTGGTAAAGAATCTGCCTGCAGTGCGGGAGACCTGGGTTCTATCCCTGGATTGGGAAGATTTCCTGGAGAAGGGAAAGGCTACCCACTCCAGTATTCTGGCCTGGAGAATTCCATGGACTATATAGTCCATGGGGTCACAAAGAGTCGGACACGACTGAGTGACTTTCACTTTCACACTTTCCTTGGAATTGGGATCTTTTCCTATGTATACCTAGTGCTAGCAAGAGCCTTTTCTCCACACTAGATGCAAACAAAGTAACTAAACAAGCCACTCAGTCCTTGAAGGTATATCCAGGTTTATGACAGTGATTGTGTTTACATTTTGTGGTGCCTAGTACTGACAAATGTCATATCCCTGTATTAAACAGATGAATCCAAAAAAAAAGAAAAATGGCAGAATGCCCTTCTTTATTATGGCCATGTATGAGTTTGTGTGTTTATGTGACATTTTCTTTATCCATTCATTCGTTAAGACACTTAAGTTGTTCTGTACCTTGGCTCTTGTGAGTAAAGCTGTCATGAACATAGGAGTATAGATATCTGACTTTTTTCTCATTTCCTTTGCATATGTATTCAGAAATGGAATTGTTGAACCATAAATTAGTTATTTTTTTATTTTTTTAAGGAAACTCCTATGTTCTACAGTTGGCTACACCAATTTACATTTTCACAAACAGTGTATAAGGCTGCCCTTTTCTCCATATCATCACCAAGAACTATTCTCTCTTGTATTTTTGATGATAGCCAGTCTAACAGTTGTGAGCTGATTTCTCATTATGGGTTTTATTTGTATTTTCGTGATGATGAGCACCTTCTCCTGTACCTGTTGGCTGTTTGTATGTCTTCTTTAGAAAGATGTTTATTCAGTTCCACTGTCCATTTTTTAATCAAATTGTTGGGGGGTTCATGTTTGGGAGCTCATGTACACCCGTGGTGGATTCATGTCAATGTATGCCAAAACCAATACAGTATTGTAAAGTAAAATAAAGTAAAAATAAAAAATTAAAAAAAATTGTTTTCTTGGCAATTGAGTTATATGAGTTCTTTATATACTTCAGATATTAACCCTTTATCAGATATGTGATTTGCAGCCCTATACTAGTAGTCATGAGGAAATTAAAATATATACATCATGTGGTTTTAAACTTGAAAAATAATATGTTTCTTATTGTATAAACCAATTAAACTTCTATTTTTCTATTCATTGGAACTTAAAATTGTAACAAAAATTTATTCTTTCAGATACAAAATAATGTATTCCTTTGAATAGTTTTCAAAATTTAAATTTTAATGAGCTTTCTATATTTTGTTCTAATGTGTTATTTACCCTTGATTTAAATTTCAACTCACTTTATGTCTCTAATGAGATTCATATAAAAGGCACCAACAATTCATATTGGAAATTCCCCAGATCCTTTACACTGATTCCTAAAATAAGTAGCATCAACCTCCCAGAGACATAATGCTAATTTTTATTGATGGATACTATCAGGAAATTAAAAAACAATGCATTCTAATTTTCATTTTGAAAATCATAGAAAGGAAAATAATGAGCATGTTGGTGTTATATTGTTATATTATGCAGAAATTTTCCAGGAATACATTACTGGAACATTTTGTACATACCAATCATTTTCAAACTAAATGCAGAAAAAGAATAACAAATCATTTGTAGAGAAAAATGACCTTAATATTTTATTTTCCTAAGTAAGTTTCATGTTTATTTTATATATGGGTAACAATCAGAATATGTGATAGTTTCTAAATATAGAGATAATATTTAACATATTTTCCATTATTATTACTACAAATATTTTACTATCCTTCTTTTAAATATTTATATACATTGATAAATACTTGTATATATAGATACTTTTGATGTTTTTTTCACTTTTGCTAGATAATTCTATTAGATTTATTCAAAACAAATTTATCATCTTGAAATTTTATTTTAAAACACTTTTTCATTGGTGATTGTATAATTTTCAATTTCCAGAAAATATTTCCACATATTTTAAAATATATTTACCTAGCATTTGATTTTTTTGAATAAAAATTGTAAAGCTGTGAATGAAACAACAGATGACTTTAAAATTATTCTTAAAGTACCTCTGGTTTGGTTTCTTAGTGCATTTTGATGAAACGACTAAATGAAGGGCATAATCTTTCTTTCAATATTTTATAAAATATTTGAATTAATCCTGACATCTTTTTGTGCTATTTCTCTTCCAAATGTGATTTGTTGCTGGTCTTTGTAAAGAAATATAATCTTTGAAAATGATTTGATTTGAATGGTAGGCATAAATGATTTAAATGCAAGTATCCTTTCATTGAAACAACATTTAAATAAAAATTAGAGAAATATGACTTGTGGGATAATTATTGCCATATGAATGAAACTGAATAAAGAACAAGAGAAGGAATCTCTTTGTAAGCCTAACTCATTATTTTAATACTGGGCATTAGCATTCATTGGACTTGAGTTGCTAAATAATCAGAGATGAATTGAAAGGATTTACATTTTGGAAAACAATAACAGTAAAGTGGCAACACACAATAAAAACATGAAATGAATAACTAAATTGCAGAAAATATTTTGGTGCCTCTTTAGGGGTTCATTCAGATGTTAGAAAATGTGAGAATGCCTCTCCATGACTACCTTCTTGTTTGTTTGAATAGAACAGTGAACTAATTTCCCATAAATAAGAAATGAGGTATTTAGTACCTATTTAATTGGATAACTGAATTAGCAACAATATAGCAGTGCACTATAGGGATTTAAAAAAGTCACTAAAAATCATTTAAATGACATCAGGTATTTATAAATCAAAACAGATAAAACAGAAAATAAATCTGAGTTTTATAGTTTTAATTATAAGAATCTACTAATAATTACTGACCATATGAAAGCATACAAACTGAGTTTATCACAAAAAACCTGAGAGTTTATCAGAACAATTGCATCAGTGTATCAGTCTTGGTTATCCTATGGTAATAGCACCAGTATCTTCATAATTATAAACAGCAAGTAATTTCTCAACTAGTCTACATATCTATCACAGATTTTGCAGATTGTAAGGTAGTTTCTGGTTAGCATAATCACTCAGAACTCAAGACTGATGAAAGAGGCACTGTGGTTGTCAATTACTAAACTGGGGAAGTATGGCTGAAAGTTCTCACACTTGCAAATATTTGACTCGCATGTTAAAAAATAACTGGAACTAATTTCATGTCCTCCTCCTATCCTTCCAAGCCAGAATATATAAATCTACCATGTCCTTGAGCTTAAAAGCTGAAATATTTTTTTGAATCAGTATTAGCTACCATCACAACATACTCTAAACTAGGTAGTCTATAATATCAACTCACTCCTATATTATAATGTGATACAAAGGTAGAGATGCAATTCAGCATCCCGAAATTATCTATGAGGTCAAATAACCATATTGAGTGAGAATCTAGTAATAGAATATAAAGGCAGACCAAAGAAAAAGGCTTGGATAAATGTACACATTAGTAAATATAGGTATACATATTTGAGAACTACTTAGAATATCACTGTTTCACCAGTCCTTTTTAAACAGTTGATTTCAGTACACAAGAATCTACATTTTCTAAAAATAAGTCATATGCTTGTTCTTCCTGGTGAGTTGACCTGGGAAAGCAGCAATTGTGGCGTTCTATGACTTATATGTGGAGAAGGGAATGGCAGTCTACTCCAGTACTCTTGTCTGGAGAATCCCATGGACACAGGAGCCTGGTGGACTATAGCCCATGAGGTCACAAAGAGTCAGACATGGCTGAGCAACTAATGCAACAACAGCCACATGGCATATATGTCCCATTTTAGAATGTGTTACAGAATTAACTTCTGAGGAATGAGTCAAGGGGAAATTAACCCAACGATCCTCCCATTTTCCATTGGTCAACAGTTGCCCTAGATGTGTTACCACCATACATACACTTTCAAGTTTGCCCTCCCATGGGTGTCAAAACAGGTTCCCAAATACTGTCTATCAGAGGAATCCTGGTCAGAAGGTCAAACATAAAGCAATATTTTTGAAGTGATCTTCAGTCAAATTACACATGTTTCAAGCTGGTATTTTCGAAAGTGATTTGTGTAGAAGGTGATCTGAAATGATCTGAGGAAAGATATTTGATGTTTACAGTTAAGGACCATTATTAGTGTTAGCTCCTGTATGCCAGATATTCAGCTCTTTCACTGATCCTTCAATTTCTCAAATGTGAATTTCCTCTGTGCGTGAGTGCTAAATTGCTTCAATTCTGTCCGACTCTTTGTTACCCTATGGACTGTAGTGGACCTAGCTCCTCTGTCCATGGGGACTTTCCAGACAAAAATACTGGAGTGGGTTGTCATGCCCTCCTCCAGGGGTTCTTTCCATCTCATGGATCAAACATGCATCTCTTATGTCTCCTGTATTGGCAGACAGGTTCTTTACCACTAGCACCATCTGGGAAGCCCAATCTATGTTTAAAATGTGGTGCCATATTACATTTATTTTGAATCGTCCATTTAGATGCCACTTCTCTTTTTTATAGTGTCCTTTTCTAGACATTATTTTTTAAGCCTTTGCTTTAATTAATGCTCTTCTTGGAATTCCTGGATACCATCTCCCTTTTAGATGCTACTCTTTCAGTGCAATTGAAGAGGCTGAAGTAGAACAAGCTGGACTTTCCTTACCTTCTGTCTTTATCCTGCACAATACTAAGAGAAAATTGCATCAAATTTATCTGAGAGATTGAGGATAATTAAAACAAACAGACAAGGAAAAATGGTAGCTATATAGGGGTATAAATATTACATCTGTGTGCTAAGTATAGTAAAGTAAAGAAAGTGAAGTCGCTCAGTCATGTCCAACTCTTTATGACCCCATGTACTGTAGCCTACCAGGCTCTTCCATCCATGGAATTTTTCAGGCAAGAGTACTGGAGTGGGTTGCCATTTCCTGCTCCAGAGGATCTTCCCAACCCAGGGTTCAAACCCAGGTCTCCTGAATTGCAGGCAGAAGCTTTACCATCTGAGCTACCAGGGAAGCCCTGTGCTGAGTATATCACTTTCCAAATCTAGAGGGAAAAGCTCCAGATACTTTAGCAGGTCTGACTATCCAGGTGACTTCATGGTAAAAATCCCTGCCAAGCAGGGAACCTGGGTTTGATCCCTGGCTCAGGAATATCGCTTGGGGAAGGAAATGGCAACTCACTCCAGTATTCTTGCCTAGGAAATCCTATGGACAGAGGACCCTTGTGGGCTACAGTCCATAGGGTCTCAAAAGAGTCCGACATGACTTAGTGACTAAACAACAACATTGCCAGATTACCAAGGGTGCTAATCAGGCTTCCTTAACCTAAGACTGTTTTTCCAAATTCTACTCATTCTAATNGTAGCCTACCAGGCTCTTCCATCCATGGAATTTTTCAGGCAAGAGTACTGGAGTGGGTTGCCATTTCCTGCTCCAGAGGATCTTCCCAACCCAGGGTTCAAACCCAGGTCTCCTGAATTGCAGGCAGAAGCTTTACCATCTGAGCTACCAGGGAAGCCCTGTGCTGAGTATATCACTTTCCAAATCTAGAGGGAAAAGCTCCAGATACTTTAGCAGGTCTGACTATCCAGGTGACTTCATGGTAAAAATCCCTGCCAAGCAGGGAACCTGGGTTTGATCCCTGGCTCAGGAATATCGCTTGGGGAAGGAAATGGCAACTCACTCCAGTATTCTTGCCTAGGAAATCCTATGGACAGAGGACCCTTGTGGGCTACAGTCCATAGGGTCTCAAAAGAGTCCGACATGACTTAGTGACTAAACAACAACATTGCCAGATTACCAAGGGTGCTAATCAGGCTTCCTTAACCTAAGACTGTTTTTCCAAATTCTACTCATTCTAATCACTGTTTCTCAGATTTCCACCTACCCCAGGAGATACTGATATTGCCCCAAGGTTCAATTTTGTAACACATACAATTTTCATATGCTCAGTGCACAAATATACTTAGCATATTTCCCTAAATTTTACTCATTCACCTTGAATAATATCCCAAAGACCTTCAGTGACAGACACTAACACATAAAATATATTTAGGAGGCATGAATCTCCAAGTGTGAGGTCCTTGAAGATTCCTTAACTAGGAGAAGCGTGCAGATGCATGCACACACTCACACAGGAGCAATGAGGTTTTTGTAAGAACATATAATCAAAATTCATAGAAGATAAATATTTTCCTTCTGCCTTATAATTTACAGGGTTCTTCTTTTATTGATGAGTTCTTTTTTCAATTATTAATTTTGCTTATTCATTCCTTCATTGCCTGTTTTCAAATTATATACCTGTTGGTCTGCTCTAAAGGATCATTGTAAGTAAAATATAATAACCTCTTCTCAGCTCTACAAAGATAAATCTTATTTCCAGGGAGCATTTCAACCAATTCTTACTGAGGTTCCTTAGTCTGCTAAAATTAGTAAAGGAAATAATTTTTTTCTAGTTGTATCATATTTTTCAGTTAAATACTTTAATAACTATTACCAAATATATTATTGTTCATTGTTAATAATATATTGCTACATTTAGAATGCATAAAAACTCAACATGGGAACTAAAATGCCCTCCATTGGAATGCTTGTCCACATTTCCAGCATCATCTGGTTCTGGCTCTCCTAACTCAGCACTCATCCAATTCAGTGAACTTTCTGAGTCTTCAGCTCTGGCTTGTGTCACCTCAGAGTATTTGAAATTGCTTGCTCTCCTGCCTTCAAAGTATTTGCTCTAGATATTTGTATGTCTTCTCCCTCGAAGAGTTTTCATTAGCTCAAATGTTAGTCTTCAGGGAGCCCTGCCCTAGACACTAAGCTAAAACTGTTCTCAATTCCCCTTCCTCAATATCATTACTTTCTCTTACTATCTTCATGCCACTTATTACTAATATATTGTTATTATTATCACTCAATTGTTTGACTTAAAACATCTGTTTTCTACCACTACAGTGTAATTTCCCTTAGCACAAGGGTTTTCTTCTTCCTGTCTGGCACTTGTAAGCACTGAATAAATATTTATTTTGTAATAAGTATCGTCATTGCTATCATTATTGGTACACTACATAAAAATAGTGGCTTGGAATTTTAGTACTCAAAAAAATCTTCTACTTAACTGAAATCGTAATATATAGAGTTAGATGAATTTGAACATATAATTTTAAACATGTTAGTCACTCAGATGTGTCCAACTCTTTGTGATCCCATGGACTGTAGCCCATTAGGCCTCTCTGTCCATGGGTTTTCCAGGCAAGAAACTGCTGTGGGTAGCCATTCCCTTCTCTAGGAGATCTTCCCAGGGATCAAACCCATGTCTCTTACATTGCAGGTGGATTCTTTACCATTTGATCCACCAGGGAAACATAGTGAGATAATTCTTAGGTAGGTTGAAAAGAAGTCTGGGATCCCTGAGTAAGAGAAAGGAGTCTGGGTTTCTCAAAAAGGAGAAAAGGACAAACTTTTTTCTTTAAGCCAGAGCTAATGATTACACAACAAAACAACTCATCTTGCTTGAGGATATGTTTTTCCTTAAACTCTGTACCAATGATTTTATAACAACAATGTATCCTGCTTGAGCACATGTTTCTCCTTGAGAATCTTCTGATGAATCCTGGCATCTTAAAATGTAAATCATGGGAGTGGATCTGGTAAGACCCTTACAACCATGAAACATTCTTTTGATTTACTGTTATGACTAATATAGACAGCATATTAGAAAGTAGAGACATTATTTTGTCAACAAAGGTCCATCTAGTCAAGGCTCTGGTTTTTCCAGTAGTCATGTATGCATGTGAGAGTTGAACTATAAAGAAAGCTAAGTGCTGAAGAATTGATGCTTTTGGACTGTGGTGTTGGAGAAGACTCTTGAGAGTTCCTTGGACTGCAAGGAGATCCAAACAGTCCATACTAAAGGAAATCAGTCCTTAATATTCATTGGAAGGACTGATGTTGAAGTTGAAACTCCAATACTTTGACCACCTGATGCGAAGAGTTGACTCATTTGAAAAGACCATAATGTGGGAAAGGTTGAGGGCAGGAGGAGAAGGGGACAGCAGAGGATGAGATGGCTGGATGGCATCACTGACTCAATGGGTATGAGTTTGAGTCAACTCCAGAGTCGACGTGCTGCAGTCCATGGGATCACAAAGAGCTGGACACAACTGAGTGGCTGAACTGAACTGAATAACCAATTTAAAAAAGCATTTAGTTTCCTTGTTAAGACTAGTGAGTGGGGCACTCTCTGTCCCCCTTCTGATATCTATGTCAGAAGCTTTCTCTGCCCTGTTTCATACTTAAATAAAACTCTGCTACACAAAAGCTCTTGAATGATCAAGTTTTGTGCCTGGTCCTGAAGCTAAATCTTCAGAGATCACAAATCCAACATCGCCTGAAGCTAAATCTTCAGAGATCAAAAGTTCAACATTACTCACAGTAAGCTTTCAAGAGGATATATTTTTTAAAACTAGAATTTTGTTGATCAAGATACTGTAGAATTATTGGTCAAACCTTTCCCTTGAAACAAGTTACATGTAAATGTTGTGTGTTGCATCATTTATTCTACTGACATTAATGTTCTTGGTCCTTAAGCAGGGCTCAGGGAGGGTTCTCTTGAAAGATATGTTTTATTTGTGATTCTTTTTAAATATGGTATTTTTAGGATTGCACAAATGACCCTTTATTTTAGTAGAAAACAACCATGGATTAGGAACCTTATGAGACTTCTCTTGCCATAGATATAGATAATTCTAAATCCCTTAGGATTTTAACTACATGATAACATGTTTCTTTCCTCTCAAAATTATCTGAGTATAAGGATCCATTATTTATTATCTAGCATGTGACGTAACTAAGTGTAATGTTGTCAAATAACGTGTCACTCTCCCCTAGGGAAATGCACCTTTGAATCATAAAGTAGAAAAAAGCAAACTAATTTGTGGGTCTCAAAAATTTTATGAAAATTGCAAAACTGATGCATTTGCTTTGCCTTTCCTGTTTCCCTTTTCTATTTCTTATGATGGTTTACTCTGAAATGTTCAGTTTTTTCTGTTCACCTTGATAATTCATATCATTTCTTTAGCACATCACAGATTAGTCATACAACTGATGATTTTTTCCTTTTTTTTTTTTTTTTGCTAACTTGAAATGATTTCATTCTGTGATTTCTAAGTGGCTTAATCTCAGATACCTTGACCCTTTATTAATTCTAAATGTTACATACACAATATTTATTTTAGTTCTGGCAGAGTATTATACTTCTGGCAAAATTTTTATATGTGTGTGCATGTGTGTGGGACGGTTAAAGTTCAAATAACTTTTAAAGATGAGGGCCATTCATAACCTTTTTAAAGAAACTATGAGTGCATGCTAAGTCACTTCAGTCATGTCTCTTTGCAACCCTTTGGACTGTAGCCCACTAGGCTGTCCATGGGATTCTCCACGCAAGAATACTGGAGTGGGTTGCTGTGCCCTCCTCCAGGGAATCTTTCTGACCCAGAGATCCAACCCCTTTCTCCTGTGTCTCCTGCATTGGCAGATGGGTTCTTTACCAATAGTGCCATCTAGAAAGCCCCAAAGAAACTATACTGAGGTACAAATTATATACAATAAAATCCATCCATTTAAGTGAAATTCAGCATTTTTAGTAAATTTTCAGAGTTGCAACCTTCAGCACTATCTAGTTTCAGAACTTGGTGGTCAATCCTGTCTTAGTCCATTTGGGCTGCTATAATAATAATATACTGGGTGGCTTAATAACAACAAACATTTATTTCTCAGAATTCTTGAGGCTAGGAAATCTACGATCAATGTACAGACATATTTGGTGTCTTATAGGAGTTTATTTCTTAAATGGTCACCTTTTCACTCTCATCTCACAGGGTGGAAGGGACTACAGAGCCCTGTGGGGTCTCTTTTATGAGAATAAGAATCTCATTCAGGAGGGCTCTTACCCTCATGATCTAAGTATATCTTAGAGATCCCACATCCTAACACCACTTCCTGTACATTAGAGTTTCAATGTATGAATTTAGGGGAACACAAAAAACAGGAATTCCTATGTCTGTTACAGCTCCAGTCTACTTATTTGTTTTCTGCCTCTATAGTACTGCCTTTTTTCCATGAATGCTTTTATTCAGCTTTAATCCTGGCTTCCTAGGTGTCACCTCTATATCTGCAGAGCATAGTTGCCAGTTGAGATTGCCCTTAAACACATTGAGTCAATAATGTTTCCACCCATCACTAATGGGCCTATGTTAAGACCCATTTAATGTTAAGATTCATTTCATCCATAATCCCTCTCAGGAACTCCAAAAGGAATATCTGATACTTAAGCTTTCATATTTTGTTTCTTTGGTAGAAAGCATAAACAAGTTATGCAGAATACTGTTATTTTCCACAATGCCAAAGCAATATATTTTGAGTAAATTTCTCAGAGGAAGGCCTTGGCATGAAATGAGAAGCGCCAGAGTTGTCTATATATTGCTTCACTAACTAGGAAATAAAAGAGTTTGAATGGAGAATTCATGAAAGAAACACCAAGGTGGGAACAACCAAATGGCAGCATCACAGGTCTGTTTCACCTGTCAGCAAAAAACGAATGAAAGAAATAGTGGATGGAATATCCAGTGGAAGAAAGAGATGGTATCCAAGTTATTTCTTACTTCTTCATTTTATGATATAGTCCAAAGACAGGAGATAAAAGGTAAAGAAAGACAGTGGGGCCAACTTCTCTACAAAGCAACAAATAAGCTCACTACTGTTTCCAGTTTCATTTGAAGAAATAAGTCTCAGGAAACAAATTCTATAGAGAAAATCAGACCATGAACAAAAGCTATGGTACAGTGCTCTTGATTAAATGTACAATAAGGGATTGAAATTCAGTTCAGTACAGTTCAGTTGCTCAGTCATGTCTGACTCTTTGTGACCCCATGAATTGCAGCAAGCCAGGCCTCCCTGTCCATCATCAACTCCTGGAGTTCACTCAAACTCATGTCCATTTAGTCAGTGATGCCATCCAGCCATCTCATCCTCTGTCATCCCCTTCTCTTCTTGTCTGCAATCCCTCCCAGCATCAGGGTCTTTTCCAATGAGTCAACTCCTCGGATGAGGTGGTCAAAGTATTGGACTTTCAGCTTCAGCATCAGTCCTTCCAATGAACACCCAGGACTGATCTCCTTTAGAATGGACTGGTTGGATCCCCTTGCAGTCCAAGGGACTCTAAAGAATCTTCTCCAACACCACAGTTCAAAAGCATCAATTCTTTGGCTCTCAGCTTTCTTCACAGTCCAACTCTCACATTCATACATGACCACTGGAAGAACGATAGTCTTGACTAGATGGACCTTTGTTGGCAAAGTAATGTCTCTGCTTTTGACTATGCTATCTATGTTGGTCATAATTTTTCTTCCAAGGAGTAAGCTTCTTTTAATTTCATGGCTGCAATCACCATATGCAGTGATTTTGGAGCCCCCCAAAATAAAGTATGACACTGTTTCCCTATCTATTTCCCATGAAGTCTCCAAGCCAGGCTTCAGCAATACATGAACCATGAACTCTGTGATANAAGCATCAATTCTTTGGCTCTCAGCTTTCTTCACAGTCCAACTCTCACATTCATACATGACCACTGGAAGAACGATAGTCTTGACTAGATGGACCTTTGTTGGCAAAGTAATGTCTCTGCTTTTGACTATGCTATCTATGTTGGTCATAATTTTTCTTCCAAGGAGTAAGCTTCTTTTAATTTCATGGCTGCAATCACCATATGCAGTGATTTTGGAGCCCCCCAAAATAAAGTATGACACTGTTTCCCTATCTATTTCCCATGAAGTCTCCAAGCCAGGCTTCAGCAATACATGAACCATGAACTCTGTGATGTTCAAGCTGGTTTTAGAAAAGGCAGAGGAAGCAGAGATCAAATTGCCAACATCTGCTGGATCATGGAAAAAGCAAGAGAGTTCCAGAAACACATCTATTTCTGCTTTATTGACTATGCCAAGCCTTTGACTGTGTGGATCACAATAAACTGGAAAATTCTGAAAGAGATGGGAATTTCAGACCACCTAATCTGCCTCTTGAGAAATCTGTATGCAGGTCAGGAAGCAACAGTTGGAACTGGACATGGAACAGCAGACTGGTTCCAAATAGGAAAAGGAGTACATTAAGGCCGTATATTGTCACCCTGCTTATTTAACTTCTATGCAGAGTACATCATGAGAAATGCTGGACTGGAAGAAACCCAAGCTGGAATCAAGATTGCCGGGAGAAATATCAATAACCTCAGATATGCAGATGACACCACCCTTATGGCAGAAAGTGAAGAGGAACTAAAAAGCCTCTTGATGAAAGTGAAAGTGGAGAGTGAAAAAGTTGGCCTAGAGCTCAACATTCAGAAAATGAAGATTATGGCATCTGGTCCCATCACTTCATGGCAAATAGATGGGGAAACAATGGACACAGTGACAGACTTTATTTTTGGGGGCTCCAAAATCACTGCAGATGTGACTGCAGCCATGAAATTAAAAGATGCTTACTCTTTGGAAGGAAAGTTATGACTAATCTAGATAGCATATTAAAAAGTAGAGACATTACTTGGCCAACAAATGTCTGTCTAGCCAAGGCTATGGTTTTTCCAGTAGTCATGCATGGATGTGACAGTTGGACTATAAAGAAAGCTGAGTGCCAAATAATTAATGCTTTTGAACTGTGGTGTTGGAGAAGACTCTTGAGAGTCCCTTGGACTGCAAGGAGTTCCAAGCAGTCCACCCTAAAGGAGATCAGTCATGAATGTTCATTGGAAGGACTGATGCTGAAGCTAAAACTCCAACACTCTGGCCACCTGATGCGAAGAGCTGAAATCATTGGAAAAGACCCTGATGCTGGAAAAGAAGGCAGGAGGAGAAGGAGATGACAGAGGATGAGATAGTTGGATGGCGTCATCGACTCACTGGACATGAGTTTGGGTAAACTCTGGGAGTTGGTGATGGATAGAGAGGCCTGGTGTGCTGAGGTCCATGGGGTCGCAAGAGTCAGACATGAATGAGCTACTGACCTGACTTAAGGGGGTTTATAAGAATTGTCAACAAAAGTTATTTGCAGTTTCGTGTGTATTAGGAGAGGGGGTATATATTAGACACACAAATAATTTCTGTAGTTCTTACTCACAAGTAAAATTTCTCTTAATTAATTCCAAAGATAGGATCTGGCTTCTAATGTGTGCATGTGTGTGCTAAGTCATGTCAGTATGTCCGACTCTTTGTGACCTTATGGACTGTAGCCCACCAGGCTTTTCTGCCCATGGGCCTCTCTAGGCAGATAGTAATGAGCATTTACCAGTAAACAAAACCTAAAGCCATCATGAAATTATGGTGTGAGTATTTGTGATGTGTATATCTCTATCTTTGTGGGAAAGACTAATATTTTCTGCCTACAGGAACATTTAATTTAGTTGAGACAAAACTGGATGCTGTCATTTTGACCAGAAATAAAATCTTTGCTAATGATTTCTTTGCTTTGATATATATTATGCTAATATTTTTGGTACTGTAGAAATTAAATACGGCCATTTCCTGGCACTTTGTTCTTTTTTAGGGGTTTGGAAATTGATTTTTAAATCATTTATCCTAGCAGTTTTCTTTGAAAAGCTAACAGGTTTATCATTTACAGCATCTACCATTCTTGAATCATCAAATTTTATTCGTTAATAGAGCCTGGCTAGAATCTCTGGGCCTCAGAAATGGAACTAAGTTCTGTATGTGACTAATATATTTTCCAGGAGAGCTAAAAACAGGAATGTCTCTGAAATGAATGGTTTTCCCGTATTTAGTAGTCATCTAACACTTACCATATTATCTTTTTCAATATATAATATTCTGAAATTCCTGTCTTACCCTTTAAATATTACTCTAAACTCTCAGACATCATAATTGTGTCCCTAAGGAGATTTCATTCAGTTTCTTCAAAACTAGGATATGAGTTAGTCAACATTTAAATATGTCTCATTTTAGAAACATATATACTTTCACCAGTTAACTTTGAGATGGTTTTGAGTAAGATAACATGAGGAAATAGCCTAGATTACTTATGTTTTTCCCAGTTATATGCCCTGAAAATAGCTAATAATATAATAACATAGAAAACTAATAGTATTATACTAGCATTGTATTATAAAATTGTTATTTTAAAGATTCCTTGAATTTATATCACTAAAAAATGAATATGCTATGTAAACTTGCTCTATTTTTGAGAGTACGTAGTAAATGTTTTTCTGTTTCACTCATGGCTAAAGTTTTTTTGGCCACGGTGTGCAGCTTGCAGGATCTTCATTTCCTGGCCACAGATTGAATCTGGGATCCGGCAGTGAAAGCACACAGTCCTAACCACTGGCCAACCAGGAAATTCCTAACAGTATTTAAAATTTCTCTATAAAGTACTTTGTACAATTATATTGTAGCATTCCATGTGTGTAATATAAAATAGGAAGTATATTTGACATAAGTGTTTGAAAAAAAATTGTCATTATTATTGTCAGTNAGCTCTGGAGATTGGTTTGGGCTTGTATAGGGGATAACTCAAGGATCTTTCAGTCTTTTGCTGGGAAAATTAGAATGCCAATGCTTTCTTTTCTTTTGACTTAGTGGAATATAAATGTGAAAATTGGAAATGTTCAAGTAACACAAGTATTTGAAATCATGGGGGTGGGGGGAAGGGCATAGAGCTCCAGAACAGACAAGAATTAAGCAGTCTCTGCTTGTCTTCTAGCCTACAGTGAGGAACCTACTCTCATTTCTGCCAGTTAGGTTTCCAGAAACGATGTGTTTTTGTAAAGTGTCCATGATCCTGTGATGTTACCTCTGCTATGGTAATTACAATTCTGCTCTCTCTTTTTTAACTTAACCCCACTCCCTTCCCTGATACTTCTCTTCTTCAACACAAGCATACTGTGTAGCTGGCATTGTTACTATGTAGAATATTAGTCTTTTCTGAGAGATCTGCCTGGCATGTAAGTTTTATGCTATGTTCTCAATAAAATCTAAAATCATGTGTACCGGAGACCTAAATGAACATCCAAACTCCCCCATGACCATTTTCACTAAATTCATAAATCTTTGTTATTTTTAACTCTTAGAAAAAAAACATTGACTAGCTTCTAATTATGTGATAATCTGGGACAGAATTAAAAGCAGTCTTTGCCTACAAGCATGTCTTCCTTTGTTCTACCATCATTTGCTGTTTGGAATCAGTCTGCCCAATAGCATGGCCATGCATCCTCTTGAGAGACAAAGGAGACTATTAAGTGATTGAAAAGTGAGATTATGCTTTAGATTTGAGTTTCTTTTATATTGTATCTGTAGCTCAAGAAAAAAAGTCACTGCTAGAGTTCCCAATTCAAGGTAAGCATCTTCCCTACAGAGTTAGAAGTGCTTTGGGTAATCTCAGATCCCCCTCCAATTCTCAAGTCTACTGTCTCCAACTCTGAACTAAAAACACAGAGTGCAAATAATACAGAGATGACAGAAAAGTGAGAGTTCCATGGGGTTACCATGGGGTCCTGCTCTGTTTACATCTGGAATGAAATTCCCATCGCTAGAGGCACTCCAAATCGAGGTGAAATAATTATTTCTACAATATTGCTATTAAAATTTAAAATAGTTCAACCCTAATTAACACATTGTTACAGTTTATCAAATTTACAAAAAATGGTGCTCTCAGGGTTCTGCAAATAAAAGAAAAGTAGTCAGCTTTCCTTGAGGAAATTGAAAATATCCCAAACATGGGGCTGTGTGAACAGGGAAGGTCTACAAAGGAGTCCATGGTGAAGGCTGACCTCCTGAGTGTTGTGACTGAAGCTTAAGGAACCAAGGTGCCTGTGGTAGGCAGACGGCAGTGAATCTAAAAGCAATTCCCTACAGTTTCACCTGGGGTTGTTTCTGATACAGTGGTACTTAAGATGTGCCAGGATATGTAAAATGATTCCTTCTGTATTTTCAGAGGGTTGAGGGAGGAGATTAGATCTGCAGACTTTACTATGTTGTGAAATTGCTACATTAATTTTGAAATTTTCTGACAGCATAGACACTTAAACATTGAAATAAGCTTTCAGAATGCATTATAAAATAGTCTTTCCCCCCAAAGTTTCCTTTTATTAAAAAAAAAACAGAAACAATGACTCTATTTATAGGTCTTTCTGAAGGCAAGAGATAAGATTAATGACCTTTCAAGATTTTCTCTCTTTAAAATGATTTCATTAGATTTTATAAACTTGAAGATATACATATATATTATATCTTTTAAGATATGTACATATATCAATATAAAATCAGCTATGAATATATGATGAAATGGAGAATGCAATGGCAACCCACTCCAGTACTCTTGCCTGGAGAATCCCAGGGACAGAGGAGCCTAGTGGGCTGCCATCTATAGGGTTGCACAGAGCCAAACATGACTGAAGTGACTTAGCAGCAGCAGCAGCAGTATATGATGAAAAGATTTCTTGGCAATAACCTAAATCTGAGGTTAAAGTTCAAGCATAGTTCAGACATTTCTCAGGGGAGTCCGTAGCCTTTCCCTTCTCCAGCAGATCTTCCCAACCCAGGGATCCAACCAGATCACCCACACTGCCGGCAGATTCTTTACCAGCGGAGTCACAAGGGAAGCCCAGTAAAATCATAACCATCATAAAAATATATCCTAGTTGAAATTTCATTTCAATATGCAATGCAGTAATATACCCAGACTATTTGAATGTGTTTAAGAGCAGTGTGGTTTCATGAGGGATGAATTTATGTTTTTCGTTTTAACCTACCTGAACTAGAGAATCTCTGGTAATTAGAGCAATTACTGAGCTTCTGCCTTTGAGGTCATTCTTCACAGGTGACAGTGGAAAAAACATTACATTATATCACATTTTCCTAATTACACTGGATGTCAATTATACAACACTATCAAAGCATAATTTTTATACATGAGGTTCTTTAGTTTATCTATTTATTTCCTGTCTTTGCTTTCTCTTTCTTGGTTAGAGATACAATAATAATGCTGGGGCTATGGCTCAAATCATATTTTCCTTTTTTCATTTTCTTTTGATCCTGAATCATTTACAGTATGACTAAATAGCTAAATGACTAAATAAAATAAATCAACAATGTAGATATGTACTAATATTATTATCACAACCCTCTAATTATGTGAGACTCCATCTGAATTATTTAATGCTGGGATAAGAATGTTAACCATTGTACTAGCGAGAGAGAATATGTATTTTGAGGAAATAAATATACTTTCTATACCTCTCAAATTTCTAAGTGTTGAAATTTTTCTTGATTCTATTTTTCCCCTGTGTGTAAACAATTATGTAAAAATATGGTTTAATTCTAGATTCAAATATAATATATAGTATAGAGGGTTTCTAGGTCATAATCCCATAATCAAATGTTTCCAATGCAATAGCAAAGATTTAAGACACAATCCAAGTCTACATGAAGAAATTATGACTAAGTAGCCACTAGTATGTGGAGAAGACAATGGCACCCCACTCCAGTATTCTTGCCTGGAAAATCCCATGGATGGAGGAGCCTGGTGGGCTGCAGTCCATGGGGTCGCAAAGAGTCGGACACGACCAAGCGACTTCACTTTCACTTTTCACTTTCATGCATTGGAGAAGGAAATGGCAACCCACTCCAGTGTTCTTGCGTGGAGAATCCCAGGGATGGGGGAGCCTGGTGGGCTGCTGTCTATGGGGTCGCACAGAGTCGGACACGACTGAAGTGACTTAGCAGCAGCAGCAGCAGCAGCCACTAGTATGTGGTCCTAAACTCCAGTTATCCACCTGACAAGATACTAATTAATACTTTAAGATAGAACAACTGATTATTTTGGATGAAAACAAAAAGTTACCATCAACTCTACACTGAACCAAGGTCATTATTTTGAGGAAATGATGAGAGTTTATAATCATTTGTAAAAGTGACACAATCACTTAGTGAATGAAAAAATAAACAAGTTTCATAAATACAGATGCCTCTTTTCTTTCTTTCTTTTTCTTTTTTATCTCATTTAAATAGATATTACCATGTCAGCAGGAATGTCAGCAGGAAACTTTTTTTTTCTTGTAAAGAATACAACCAAATAAAAGTCTGGGTAAACATAGTAACTGAGTATCTCCATTTTACTTGTGCTGAATTATCTTATTACTGTGAAAGTATACTAATACAATAAGGATTTAAGCAGTGATTTCATAGACAACTTTGTCAGTTTTAGACTTGAAGACCAGTCTCCACAGTAACTGGCACTTCAACATGTACCTATTAAAAATAGCTACAGTGGAGTTGTCTTAGTTTATTCCATCTGCCACAACAAAAATACCACAGATTCAAACAACAAATTCTGGTATCAAGGAAGTCCAAGATCAAAATGCGGGCAGTTTGGTGGAAGCCTACTTCCTGGTTCATAGATGGCCATCTTTTTATGAGTTCTCATTTGGCAGAAAAAGTGAGGGAGGTCTCTGAGGTCTCTTTCATAAGAGTACTAAGCCATTCACAGGGTTTTTACGACTTAATTACCCCTTCAAGTCTTTACCTCCTAACACTATCAAGTTGGGGTTTATGTTTCAGCATATTAATTTGGGGGGAACACAAAATTCCACGTATAACAAGAGTTGCTACTTGTTACTATCTATATATTTGTCACAGTTTACCTTACATTGTCAGACAGGCTTCCCCAGTGGCTCAGTGGTAAAGAATCTGCCTGCAATGCAGGAAACTCAGGAGACACAGATTAAATCTCTGGGTCAGGAAGATCCTCTAGACGAGTGCATGGCAACCCATTCTAGTATTCTTGACTGGAGAATCCCATCAATAGAAAAGCCTGGGAGGGCTACGGTCCATAATGTTGCAAAGAGGGGGACACGACTGAAGGGATTTAGCATGCACACACTATTGACAGAAAACTATGTTTTCCCTTAAGAATATTTGACATTGATTTTTTAAAATATTTTGTTAATTTGCAAAGTATTTAACCAACATAATATACCATACCAGGATTATCTGATATTTAGTTATTCAAAGTGAAACTGGTATATGAATCTCAGTTCCTACCTATGACAATCTGACTAAACTATAAAATATAATGAACCTCATTTCATAACACAAAGAAGTCACCCTAGTAGTCTAAAACTCAGTGTAGTTGTAAGACGTCAGAGTTTTTATCTCTGCTCACCAATGAGATAAAGCTCATATGTCTTGTAGACAAATTTAATTGAAAAGTTTGATATGTTGTGATTAAGTCATGTGGACTCTTAAGACTAAAATTATTTAATAAGTAGAGAAGAAGTTAAGAAAAAGGTAAGAAATTAAGTCACATTATGTTCTAAAACTTTTTTCACATCATAGGTTTAATATCTAAATAGAGAAAGTTAGGGACAAGTTGGAAGGTCATTTAATTAAGAGATCTCAGGAATGCTCAGATATTTCTTAATGTAAATGTTGAACAACTTGACATGATCACAGATTTTATCTGACATTGTCCCATATCATTTTTATAGATAAAAAATGAAAGAATATCATGACATCAATTAATTCCTACAATATTTAGAGCATTGAAGAATGCTACACAATTTACAAAAGAAGAGGAAGACAGAGTATATGAACATACATAGATAACAATTTCATAACATATTGCAAAAAAGCTCAGATACCAAAGTTTTATTGAATTATAACTTATTTGTAGAAAAATTACATACGTGGGCCATTAATTACCTTAGAACATCTCTACTGGCCTAGTTTTCCCTCTATGTGCTTATATTTGGAAAACAATTTATAGGAAAGTAATAATGTTTTTTTATCCAGTCCTAGATATTATATTTTTTAATATATTTTGATTGTTTTATTTCATATTCAAAACCATTTTGCTTCTCTGGTTAACATATAATAAAAGCTAGTATAATTGTTAAAGTTTACCAAGGCAGTATTATGAAAAATAATTATGTATGACAAATCCATGCTTTCATGTTTTTGCTAAATCCAAGGGTCCCTTTGACTGCAAGGAGAGCCAACCAGTCCATTCTGAAGGAGATCAGCCCTGGGATTTCTTTGGAAGGAATGATGCTAAAGTTGAAACTCCAGTACTTTGGCCACCTCATGTGAAGAGCTGACTCATTGAAAAAGACTTTGATGCTGGGAGGGATTGGGGACAGGAGAAGAAGGGGACAACAGAGGATGAGATGGCTGGATGGCATCACTGACCTGATGGACGTGAGTCTGAGTGAACTCTGGGAGTTGGTGATGGACAGGGAGGCCTGGCGTGTTGTGATTCATGGGGTCGCAAAGATTTGGACACGACTGAGCAACAGAACTGAGCTGAACTCTCAAAATAAATTTCATAAAATAATAAATTATACATGAAGTATCAATATATTATAAAATTCAAATTTAAAAATGCTATATCCAATTCTCTAGATGGAGTTATCTCTTTCATAAGTAAAATAGGAAGGAGAGTCAGTAACAAGGTGAAAAGAAGGACAAATATTACATCGAAATGTCAATAAAATGAAAATAATTGAAAGCCCTAATATTATATTTGCCCTTTAAAACTACTCCTGTCCATTTAAACTTAGGCTATAATTATTTTGATCACACTATATAGGAAGAGATTCTGGCAAAGGATATTGCTAACAGCTTTCAGAATACTTTAGCTAAAACTGTAACTGCAATAAAAGTGATGTCACATTCATGCTAAGTCATTTCAGTCATGTCTGACTCTTTGTGACCCCATGGACTTAGTCCATCAGTTTCTTCTGTCCATGAGATTCTCCAGACAAGAATACTGGAGTAGGTTTACATGCCCTTCTTGGGAGGTTTTAAATCCAAGACAGAATCAGCTTGCAATGCAGAGAGTTCTCACTGCCAGTTAGGAATTCTGGGTAAAAGTGCTTTAAATAATGGATGTAGTCAAAACAAATTTAGATACACTGATTACTTTAGCTTTCAGGGTAAGGAATTTTAATAGAAAATGTTCTTTTTAAGCACTGAAAAAAAAAACTTAAAAGTGTAAATAAGCCTTGGGGAGTTATTTCAACTAATGACACAGCCTGAAAAGAACTGAAGCAGCAAAATTCCATGTCTGAAGTTTAGATTGATTGTCACTGTAGTATAGAATTTTATGGCCTCTCTGGAACAAAGGAAATATCACCTTTTAATGTGAAGTCATAATTTAATTTTCTTAGCAAATGTAAACTGTTTTGCTGACTTTTAATGAACCCAGGAAAATGCTTAATGTTTATATATGTCTTCAAATGCATGTGGACTTCCCTGGTGGTTCACACAGTAAAGCGTCTGTCTACAATGCGGGAGACCTGGGTTCTATTCCTGGGTTGGGAAGATCCCCTGGAGAAGGAAATGGCAATCCACTGCAGGGCTATTGCCTGGAAAATCCCATGGACAGAGGAGCCTGGTAGGCTACAATCCATGGGGTCGTAAAGAGTTGGACACGACAGAGAGACTTCATTTTCACTTTCACTTTCAAAGGTATGTATCCATAATCTGAGCTAATAAAAATGGGTTGCAGGATTAGATATAAATTAAGTGGGGTTAGTTTACTCTTTCATTTTATGTAAAGTACTTAGATAAGTAATAATTAAGGTTTGTTATGCTGCTGCTAATTTGCTTCAGTTGTGGTGTGCTGTGATTCATGGGGTCGCAAAGAGTCAGACATGACTGAGCAACTGAACTGAACTGAATACCATATACAAAAATAAATTTGCTGTTGCTGCTGCTAAATCGCTTCAGTTGTGTCCGACTCTGCGCGACCTCATAGATGGCAGCTCACCAGGCTCCCCCTTCCCTGGGATTCTCCAGGCAAGAACACTGGAGTGGGTTGTCATTTCCTTTTCCAATGCATGAAAGTGAAAAGTGAAAGTGAAGTCACTCAGTTGTGTCCAACTCTTTGCAACCCCATGGACTGCAGCCTTCCAGGCTGGTCCTTCCATGGGATTTTCCAGGCAAGAGTACTGGAGTGGGGTGCCATTGCCTTTTCCAAAGGTTTGTTATAGAAAAAATAGAAACAAGTCATTGCTGCTTTATTCCAGAACACATAGAAGATGCTCGGCTGTATGTGGCACTATGGATACAAGGTACTAGCTGATTGCAAGATGTGTCTGGACATGTCCACTGGAGACAAGGTACGTAAAGACTTTGAGACCTATGGGATGTATCATCTCCTAGGGTCAATTTCAAAGTAATCTCTTCACTGCCACAAATATTTATATTAAAATATATGAATGTCACAATAGCCATGATGGTGGTTTGGTTGCTAAGTCGTGTCTGACCTCTTGCAATCCCATGAACTATAGCCTGCCAGGCTCCTTGGTCCATGGGGTTTTCCAGGCAAAAATACTGGAGTAGGTTTCCATTTCTTGCTCCACATAATAACAGTAGCCCTTAGAATATTCTAGATTAAAATTTAATTTACCATTTAAACTTTTAATTACTTTTAGCACATATATATAAGGTTTGTATGTATATGCAGCAAAGATGTATTTTTAATATTTTCTCCCTCATATTCAGAAATAAATTCAATAGTTTAATTGACCCAGCTTCATCAAGTACTTTCAGTTAATATCATCTGTTTTAATAAATTAATCTTTCATTTTTGCCTATATGGCACCCGACTCCAGTACTCTTGCCTGGAAAGTCCCATGGACAGAGGAGCCTGGTAGGCTGCGGTCCATGGGGTCTCTATGAGTTGGACACGACTGAGCAACTTCACTTCACTTTTCGCTTTCATGCATTGGAGAAGGCAATGGCAACCCACTCCAGCGCTCTTGCCTGGATAATCCCAGGGACGAGGGAGCCTGGTGGGCTGCCGTCTATGGGGTCACACAGAGTCGGACACGACTGAAGCGACTTAGCAGCAGCAGCATACATACATATATACATACATACATATAGTTAACTTTTATACTGTCAGTCTTCTCATTTGTTGTACTCCTCACCAATAATTCAATTTTTTTGTGTTCTGGTGTAAAAACTATGCAGACAGAGTAATCAATGTATTTTCGTTGCAATCATGGAAGTAATAATTTTCCTTTCATTTAAAAACTTCTGTTGTCTCAACAATCTACAACCATACTCTTTGGTGGCTAAATGTATATTATGGGCCCACCAATTAGGGCCATGTTTCCTTAAAATCCTAGTTGCAAATTAGAGCTTGACCACACTAAATAGAAGTAATTGTGTTTTTCATTTAGTTCAACTTCAACTAATTCTTTCTTAAAGCCTGTAGGAAAACAACAACAACATGCAATTTAATCAGCCTTGAATCTGTAATAGTTTTCCAAAAATGAACTTGGTGCATTTATTCATTAGGTTTACATACACAGCTGCAAGCTATTGCTTTCATTACCTAAGTTGCCAAGTGCTGCTGAGTTCAGATAGGCACCTTGTTTATTGGTAGTGAGTGGTGTTTTCTCACTGGGTAACACAAAAGACTCATTACCTGTGGGCCATTAATGCTGCAGTGGACACAGTGCCTTCTTTATAGGCATACAAAGCAAGGTAGATAAAATCAACAAATACAGGGCTAAGTCCATTGTAACTATGCAGCAGAGTATAGAGGTAATTACCTGGAAAAAGCAGTGGAACACATAAGAAAAATTGGGATAGAAAAATCACAATAAATTCACCTAGTTCCCAGCATTTGTCCCAAACTGGGATTAAATTGTATCTGTTCACCCCACCATCCTTGCCCTAATGTTATTTCAAATTATGATTTATGTATATATTCCGAGAACTTAAGAGAGAATTGGTAAAGAGCTTAGGTGAAATAGAGACTAGCTGATTTTTTACAATATGATTTATCTTAATCACTAGAATAAAGGACTTGAAGTTCAAAATACTTCATTTATTCTTGTTCTGTAATGTATCAATATGAAAAGTATGTGACAACATTCAGTGTTTATACATCTTTAAAACAGACTCTGATGCTTCTATCTCACTCTTACATTTCTGGTAAAATAATTATAATCATGCAAAGAACCCAAAACACAAAATCCCAGTAGTGTATTCCAGAATTTCACAAAGAAAAAGCAAAACTCTGCATTAATTCCCATTAACCATCTGTAGTATATCTCTACAGTGACAAGCAAAGTAGCAATGGATACAAATTAATTATGCATATAAATTAAATGCTAGATTTACCTTCAAACAAGTAATACTGTTAAGAAATGTAAGAGAGATATTGCCCCACCAAAATTTACAAGTTTAAAAAAAATGGTAATATTGAAGCCTTCTTGCAACTATATTGCCTTGATGCATAATATAGTCTTGGATTTTTTTTTTAAACAAAAGAGACCCTTAATGTCTACATTAAATATAATACAATTATTTCTATTCCTACCTCACTAAAAGTTAAAAGCCCTGTTGGCTAATAATGCTGAACATCTTACATGGTTTTAATACGCTGTTATGGACTGAATTATATCCACCTACCAAATTTATATATTGAAGCCCTACCCTCAAATCTAAAATATTAGGAGTGGGGCTTTTATCTGATAAAACTGTAGTTCTTACATAAGAGTAAGGATCATGAGAGTTTTCTCTCTCTCTCTCTGTAAGCGCAGAGGAAAAGCCTTATGAGGACAGAAGGCTAAGGTGGTGGTCTGCAAGTCAGCAAGATAGTCCTCAGCAGAAACCGACCCTGACAGCCCCTTGATCTTGGACTTCTAGCCTCCAGAAATCTGGGGAAATCTTGTTGTTGTCATGGCAGCCATAGGAATTAATACATAACCTACCCATATATATCCCTTAGTAAAATGTTAATTCATGTGTTCTGTCCATTTTTGGATTGGTGGTATTTTTTACAGTATTTAAGTTTTTTTTTAATTGGAGGATAATTGCTTTACATTAAAGAGTTGTTTTCTGCCATACAAAAACATGAATCAGCCATAAAAATACATATGCCCCCCTCCTTAAGCTTCCCACCAGCTCCCTGCACCCCCGATCTAAGCTGTCTAGATCATCACAGAGCACCAGGCTGAGCTCCTGTGTTATAAGAAACTTCCCTTTAGCTATCTATTTTACACATGGCAATGTATATATTTCAAATATACTCTTTCCATTTTTTCCAACCTCTCCTTCCCCTGCTGTATCCCCAAATCTGCTTTCTAGTCTGTATCTTTATTCCTACAAATAGGTTCATCAGTTCTATTTTTCTAGATTTCATATATATATAATTTGAGAGTTTTTATATAATCTAGATACTGGTGCTTTTCACATACCCCCCAGTTTGTAGCTTGTCTTTTCATTCTCTTAACAGAGTGCTTTGCAGAAACAAGTTTAATATTAATGTAATATAATTTGTCAAGTTTTCCTCCTGTGGACCATGTCTAAGTGCTCTTTGCCTAAGCCCTAGTTCTGAATATTTTCCCCATGTTTATCCTATAAGTTTTAACTTTGCATTTGATGTGTAAGCCTGTGATCCTTTTTAGTTACTTTTCACACATTAGACTAGGTTGAGTTTCCTCATTTTACCTATAGATGTCCAATTCTTTTCTAGCACCACTTGTTGGAAAGACTATCTTATACCCACTGAATTCCCTTTGTCAAAAATCCCTTGGGCATATTTTTTGGACCTTTTCTTGGTTCTTTGTTGTTTCATTGACCTATGTGTTTATCTGTCCAATACTAGAAACTGTATCTATATCAACATTATAGTCTTTGCTCCTCCGTTATTTTTATCCTTTTTTAAAAATTGTTTTAGTTATTGAAGATCCTTTCAGTTCAGTTCAGTTCAGTTGATCAGTCATATCTGACTCTTTGTGACCCTTTCTATGTAAATATAGAGTAATCTTGTCTGGATCTACAAAAATATCTTGGTGATTTTGGTAGGAAAATTACCAAGCCTATGTCTTTTTAATATTCATCCTACTTCTGACACCAGATATGTGCTTTTCTGTACAAAGCAATTGTCTTCTTGTTGGAAATTGACTGGTGTCCTACACTTTAAATCTAATTTATCAAGTTTTCTTCCTATGGACCATGTATGTCTAAGTGCTCTTTGCCTAAGTCCTAGTTCTGAATATTTTCCCCACATTTTTCCTATAAGTTTTAACTCTGCATTTCATATGTAAGTCTGTGATCCACTTTTAGTTATTTTTCACACCTTTGCACAGAATTAGTACAGATGCCACAGGTTAAGAGTTCAGTCTCACAAGCCTGAATCCCACTTCAGATGCCAACTACAAGTTCAGGCTTCTGGTACTTCTGACTATAAATCAGATGTTTCCATGATCCTCTTCTTGATTTTGATACGTTGCTAGGACTCACAGAAATTAGGAAAGCACTTTATTTACTATTGTTAATGGTTTATTATGAAGGATATCATTCAGGATCAGCCACATTAAAAAGATGAATAGGGCAAATATATGGAAAGGTAAGCAGAGTGTCTATGCATTCTCTAAATGCACCACCCTCCCAGCCCATCCATAAGGTCACCAAACCAGAAATCCTCTTAAACACCACCACCCGCCCCCCCTTTTTTAAAGATTTTAATGAAAATTCCATTACATAGGCAAGATTGAGTAAATCTTTGACCATTGGTGATTAAACTTAATCTCTAGTCCCACAACTCTTCCAAGGTCAGAAGTATAGGGATAAAATTTCCAACCTTCTAATTACATGGTTGGCTGCTGAGACAACCAGGCCCCATCCTCCAAAAGTCACCTCATTTACAGAAAGTCAGGTGTGGTTGAAAGGGGGCTTATTATGAATAACAGAAGATGCTCCTCAAACCCCTACCACTTAGGAGATTCCTGTGATTTTAAAGCTCCATACCAGGAACTAGGGACAGAGACTAGATATTTATTTCTTATTATATCACACTTGCAAATCAGTTGAGGAGAGCTGACATTTTGTATTGGGATGTTCAGTCTTGTAATCCATGAACACGGTTGTGTATGTTTTTTTTTCATCAGTGTTTTCTCATTTTCAGAATAAAAATCTTAAAAATTTTTGTTAGACTTATACTTAACAAAAATAACAATGACAACGTTACATTTTAAGTTTTGAAATCAATGTGCTCATTGATAGTAAATAGAAATACATCAGATTTTTGAACTTTTATTTTGCAAAGTTGCTGAACTTGCTTGTAAGTTCTAGGAGTTTTTAAATAGATTTCTTGGTGTCTCCTTCTTGAACAATCATGTCATCTGCAATAGGGGTAGTTTTGTTCTTTCCTTTCTTATCTTTATGACTTTTAGTTTCTCTTTCTTGCATTATTTCATTGGCAAAAACTTCCAGTCTAATATATATGTGTGTGTGTATTTCCTCTCTCTACCATCTTTAAAGCTCAAGGTATACCTTTCAAAAAACATACTTAAATATACAGAAAAACCATAATTCAAAATGACACATGTACCCCAGTGTTCATTGCAGCACTATTTACAATAGCTAGGATATAGAAGCAACCCAATGTTCATCAACAGATGAATGGATAGAGAAGTTGTGGCACATATTACTCAGTCATAAAAAGGACCAAATTTGAATCAGTTCTAGTGAGATGGATGAACCAAGAGCCTTTAATGCAGGGTGAAGTAAGTCAGAAAGAGAAAAGCATATATCGTATCTTAACACGTATATATGAAATCTAGGAAAATGTTACTGATAAACCTATTTGCAGGGCAGCAATGAAGACACCCCTTCAAGGGTCAATGCCTTGTCATTGCAAAAGGGCTTGTGTACCTCACTGAAGCTCTGAGCCGTGCAGCGCAGCGCCCCCTAAGACGGACGGGTCATAGCAGAGAGTTCTGACAAAACGTGACTAAAATGTGACGGGGAGGCCTGGCATGATGTAGTTCATGGGGTCGCAAAGAGTCAGACATGACTGGGTGATTGAACAGCAACCAACCACAACAGGGGAGACCCAGACATAAGAGAACAGACTTGTAGACAAATGGGGGGTGGGGACAAATTGAGAGAATAACACTGACAAATATGTCACCATATGTGAAGTAGAGAGCTAGTGGGAATTTGCTGTATAACACAGGGAGCTCGACCCGGTGCTCTGGGACAACCTAGAGGGTTGGGATGGGGTCAGGGTAGGAGGGAGACTCAAGAGGGGGCGGATATATACACTTACGGCTGACTCACATCATATGGCAGAAAGCAATAGAACATTGTAAAGCGATTATCCTCCAATTAAAAAAATAATAATAAGTATGATGTGAATACAAGTCACTAAAGCCTTAACAGTAATCTTTTATCTAATGGGATATCATATGAACATCTTTATAAATTGTGTGGCTTAAAACAAAGAGTGAATGAAAAAGGAAAGCCTTAGAAATTCTGTCTGCTTCAAAGAAGATTTAGCCCTAATAAGACTATTTTTTATATCTTTAGGCACAAAGTGTCTAGCATGGGTTGGAGCTGATCATGTCCAGGATGTTGAGCTATGTCAGCATTTATCAAAATCAGATGACCATTACTCAGGGGAGTCCATGACCATTGTCCATGGACTATCAGACATGGATACTTTTCAGGAAGTCAGTTCCAGATCCTCAGTTTTCATATTTATTCTTTCCTAAATAGACCTTGCTAAAAGCTTACAGTATTACTTGTACTTTCTCATTTGCCCTGCTGCAGTCTTTCTACCACTCTTTCTAAAAGAAAAGCAAACCCCTTATACATCCTAAATTGAGCACTGTGCTAAGGTATGAAAATCTTCAAGATGCTAAAAATAATTACAAACACTGAAGATACTAGAATTGTAAAAATTAAAGGCAGGGTAACAAATTCTATTATAATTCAAGAAAAGATTTTGACAAAATTGGTTAAAATTTCATTAAGGTAGCAAATGGTAAATTTTTGCTTTGCTGTTTTGACCATAAAACTCTGTTATAAAAATAATTGAATGATATCATTGTAATAAAATTCTAATCAATATTACCTAATTTGATATGTGAAAAATAGTTAAAACTTTCATCAAAAAATAAAGATAAGGCTAAAATTAATGGTAAAGCCAAATTACCAAAAGTATTATGTATCCACAGATGATGTATAACCTAATTTTAAAAAAAAAGCATTCCAACACAATGTTAATTGGTTCATGCTTAGAATTTATCTATTACGTTTCTACTTGTGGTAATGATTCAGTAGGTGGTTCAAACCAATCTTCTCTTATTTAACAACTAGACAAATGGGACAAAATACTCTGAAGTATCCTCTTGAAGACTTAGTTTGGAGGCTTTGGAGGGCAACTAAGGCTGTGAGGATTTATGACTCTCAGTTTCAGGGAAGAAGAAAAGTCCAGAGAGATAAGCTTAGCTTTAGGGGTGACTTTCAACCAGAAACACTTATCTGTTGCCATAGTGAAAGGAAAGCTGTACAAGAATCTCTTAGAAGCTAAGCAAAGTTTTAATATCTTCCCTGGATTGATGGAACAAAATTTAGATTCTGGAGTCTGACAAGGAAAAGGTCCATTATTAACAGCACCCTCTTGAATCATCTCTTCTTGAACTTCTAGTTCTCTTTTTAATTTTTTAATACAGTGCTGTCAACACAAAAGAGAGAAGCAAAAAGGGCAAGCCAGGACACCATGTGCTAAGAGAAATGGGAAGAGTAAATACATGGGTACATCTAAATTAATATGTACTCTATAAAGAAATAACAATACGATGAGTGTTAAGAGAAAGATTTAAAGTACCCGCCAACAATAGTACAAAACACTTGCCAACACTTGTGACCATATGCTGGATCACAAACCAAGTCTCAACAAATGCCAAAGTTGCAAATTACAGTAAAAATGTACTTCATACATTTTTAAATTGAGTAAATTGTGCGCTTATTTTCAAATTCCTTACATTAAATATTTCAGATACAAAGTGAGTATAAAATCATTTCATTCTAGTCAGTAAACATAAATATTACAACATGGAAAACAAAAAAAGGAAGAAAATTTGTCTTTATTCCTAATAAAGAAATATTATAAATAACGATTTCTCTTATAATATTTTTCTTATGCTTCAGTCAGTTTATAAACAAGCATGTAACATTTTCTTGATGCTGGAGAAATTAATTAGGATATAATAAATCCATATCAAGGGAAAAATCTGACAATTATCCTTAAAAACATTTATGATAGCAATTAGTTATTTGAAGCACCAATTCTCCTGCTTTTTATCTTATTAGAAAACAAACCACACTCAGGAAAAAAAAAATGACAATTAGCAAGCAAACTTATTCTCTATGATAATTATATATTTTATATATATTTAGAATTTGTAATACAAATTTTAGGAGGGATATTATCCAAATCCAAAGAGTATTAGCTTGTCCAAATTAGAAGTTGGCCTTGTTTCCCATCAAAGACTTGGGGAAAACCAGTCAAGCAGAATGCCAAAATTAAATTAGGGCAGTCAAATTCCAAAAACAGGATTTATGAAATTTGAGATTAGTGTTTACAAAGGGTCTCAGGATACTTGAGTATTAAAGTCTTAATTTCTAAAATGTAGTTAAATGTATTCACATATTATATTAAGGAGGGAATGCAAGAAATTAAAATGACCACTTCATCGATGTTAATTGCTAAATAGAGATGTAACTAACATAATGGGTTAGACCTGCTTGGGGAAGAAGAATACGCATCATGTAAATGTGAACCCTTCGAGCTACCTCTCTCACTTTTCTCATTTATATGACAATCATTCATGATTATGGAAAAATGTTTATTTGGATGAGTTGTGCTAATTGGTCATGCAGCAGTTCGACACTTTTGATCACCCCCTCTTCACACACATATATCTCAGTTATTATGAAAATCCTTTAGTCTTTGTAATTATTCTACTAACTAGATTTCTCTGATTGCTCCTTTGCCTCTCACAGCTCCCTGTGCCTTCTGGGAGAGAATATTTGGCCTAGAACTGAGCTGTAGGGAGTCTAAATGCACATGTGTAACAATATTTAAGATAACTTCTATAATATAGAAATGTATAAGACCAACTCTGTCATACATCTATAAATCACTTTACATTAATTAAGAATATCCTCATGACAAAACTGTGAGGTAGTGGCTACAACCTCAATTTACAAAACCTGAAACTTGTAGTGAGTAGGTCAATTGCTCAATATTACACAGTTACTGTGGAAAATGACATTTGAATATTCTTATCCATTTCCACAACTCAGCTACCTAATATCCTCATAAAACCACATAGGAAGGATATATTCTATTATGTGATCTCATCTTTCTGGCTGTAGCAACTGAATGGGTAGATAGATATCTACACACACATATATATGTGTGTGTGTGTGTGTGTGTGTGTGTGCGCTCAGACTGTATATATGTATGTATAGGTCTGCAAGCAAGTGACTTCTAAGGTAAACTGCAGAAAAATACCTGCTGAATCAGGATAGTCTTTACTATAATGACCATCAAAAATAATCAAGTCCTTTCTTTTATGCAGTTTGATTTTTTTTAGACATCCAACTCAGAGAATACAGCAGAAAACTTACACACACACAATATACACATATATGTGTTTGTGTTTGTGTTGTTACTTCAATCATATCTGACTCTTTGAAACTTCATCAACAGTAATCCCCAGGTTTCTCTGTCCGTGGGATTTTCCAGGCAAGAATACTGGAGTGGGTTGCCATTTCCTTCTCCAGGGGACCTTCCCAATCCAGGGATTGAACCCATGTCTCCTGCATGTCCTGCATTGCAGGTGCATTCTCTACTGTGCATATTTGGCAGACATTAAGAATAGTTTAAAATGGTGGCTTTTCATTTTCTGTGTAAATTAGGAAGTACTATAATTTGAAAAGAATAAGGACAGATGATTGGGTCAGATATTTGAAAAGAGTAAATACTGTAAAATAGTCACTTAGAGAAGCACAGAAGAAGCCCATTTCGAGAAATCTTGTGGAATTTCTAAGCAGTGTAGTGGGTCCTGTTAAATATAATGAGGCTAATCTTATAGTTCCCTGATTAAGTGATGATCTTTAATAATCCTCATCAGGACATACACAAGTATAGGCAAAGTAGAACTAAGGAGTCCTCTAGAATTAAGGTCTTAGCCATACGGGAATGACAAATGGACTAACGAATACAAGAGTGTGACAAGTAGATTGACCAAATAATGAATGTATGGACAAGTGGTCCCTAACCATTTTGGCATCAGTGACCGGTTTCATGCCAGACAATTTTTTTCCATGGACTGAGGAGGGAGGAGATGGTTTGGGAAGATTCAAGTGCATTACATTATTGTGCCCTTTATTTCTATTATTATTACATCAGCTTCACCTCAGATCATCAGGCATTAAATTCTGAAATTTGGGGACCCCTTCTATGGTCAACTTAATATAAGCCTAATTCTATAGAACATTGTCATAAGACCTAAAAAGTCAGATATTGTTTCCTTCTGGAAAAATTGCATTTGATTTCTTTCTGCCTGAAATGAGTAAGTAATTAGAGCAATGAATTACACAACTAATACAAATGTCTTCAGTCTTCCTTTGCTCACATGGTTGTGTAATACCAAGGTATTATTTCCCCCTGGTTCCAGCATTTTCTATAAAAAATGAGATTCCCCATTTTCAATGTTTTTAGGCCCCAGAATTGCTGTGAATCCATCCACTGCTTGGTCACACAGCAGCTCTCTTCCTAAATCTTTCAGCTAATTCTGTGTCAGCTGTTAGCCTGAGCCAAGAGCAACCTGAGTGTTCATATCCATTTTATAGTTTCCCTCAGGGTATAAAATGTGGCTCCATGGTGATATGCTGTCAAATGTTGTGGAGTTTTTATTTCCTTTGAACATTAAGGTATATTTTCCCTATATTTTATAGCAACTTGAAAAGTGAAGAAGCACAAAAATTTGTACAAGCAAGAATTTAGTCACTGAGATTTAAAGAACTCAGATATTTTCTCAGGAAAGAAATTCATACACTCTAGTTAACTTTGTTAAAAATCATTGACAATAATCACTGTTAAATTATTTTAATGATAGACAAAAACATAACNGTACTCCAGGGGATCTTCCAGACCCATGGATCAGCCCACGTCTCCTGCACACATCTCTTGCATTGCAGGTGGATTCTTTACCACTAAGCCACCAGGGAAGCACGAATATCTCATATACATCATTGAATCTCTAAGTAGTGACCCTGCTGGCCTTAAGGCTTTTAGAAATTAAAGAAATAAATGCCAAGTCAATATAAAATATATTAAATGCATTTTTGTCCAATTGAGCTTACATTTTTAATAACATTTTAAATCACATTTGGTATTTAGCAATTTTAATGAAGCTCTATATTCTTATGCAGATTTTGTAAAAATGCTACTTGCATAACATTCTGGGAAGGAGATTTAGAAAGTGTTATCTTCTAAAGATCATTTAAATATAAGACTATGGAGCAATTATCCATGGATGTTTAAAACATCAGATGGTGGGAAAAAATCACCTCATTCTGTTCAATGGGAGCAATCTGGAGGCATGCAGTGTGTACTCTAATTGTTTTATTATATTTAGTTGGGGAGAAAATGCTTGTCAGAATTTGATTACTTGCTCAAGCCTATATCAGCGGTTATCAAGGGAAAAAAAAATAAACCTTGGCAAATGCTGTCTATTACTCACGGAAGTGCTTACATTCAGTTTCTATATGATGTTTGAAACAATTTAAACTTAGAATCTTGGAGATTGTTGACATACATTTTAAGATTCAAAGATTACATGAAAGAAGACTCAAAAGATATTCATGTTGCCTCCACTAAACAGCTGAACATCAAACTTGAGAAAGAAAGGGGAAAAAAGGAATTTTTATTCTCAAGCTGCTATATATTTGAAAAACTTACAAACACCAAATGGAAATTGTTTCTGCAATATTTTACTCTTTGCAGACAAATCAAATACATCAGTATAGTCAGAAAGGAAGAAAAGGAAAGGAAAGACAGAAGGAAGGGAGGATGGAAGGAAGGAAGGAAAGAAAGAAGAAACCCTACTTTCTGAAAGTGTATCCCCTTTTGAGGATACATGTTCATATTGCAGCTTTGGATTCTGCAATCTGTCTCAGCTGCCCTAAAATAATCTAGAATGATGGTGAAAATGCATTCCCAAATCATTCAGCAACTACCTGGATGCCTATCTAGTGCCTAGCACCCTTCTTAGGCCTGCAGGTACAGCAAAAACCTCTTACAAAGCTTATATCCTAAAGTGTCTGGGTACTTCATCTTACTCTTTCTTCTTATTTTCCCAACTTTATGATTTCTCTTATTTCCATTTCATCCCATTGTTTCTTTTAACATCATTGTTCCTAACCAAGAAACCACTTTGGACTTAATATCTTTATTTTGTCATCAGCAATCTTGATGAAAATTATGACTAGATCAACTTTTTATAATGCTTCTGTTTCATAGGGAAAAGTTCAGAAATGCATTTGGTTTTTCTGGATGGTGTTATTACTTTCTTATTTTTTTTTAGCTCTGGAAAATTATAATTTTTGAATTTATTTTTAATATATTTTTAAATTTATAATGAATTTAAATTAATTAAATTCTGAGGCTCTCAACACTTACAGCAGTCTTATGCTCTCCATACTAAATAAAATAAAGCTTTAAGATCAGCAGTGTGTTTGGAAGGGGAAGCTAGGGGATTTGCCTTTAACTGCATTCGCCTCCTATCAAGTAAATGTGCATGGATATATGTACTAGAACTATTTTATATAAATGTAACATTTATTACAGAATTTATAGGCAAGCACCACTCTAATGCAGAAGGTGAAGAGGAACTAAAGAGTCTCTTGATAAGGGTGAAAGAGGAGTGCAAAAAGACTGGCTTAAAACTCAGCTTTTAAAAAACTAAGATCATGGCATCCAGTTCCATTCCTTCATGACAAAAAGATGGGGAAAAAGTGGAAGCATTGACACATGTTATTTTCCTGGACTCTGAAATCACTGCAGATGGTGAATGCAGCCATGAAATTAAAAGACTCTTGCTCCTTGGAAGAAAGGCTATGACAAACCTAGACAACATATTAAAAAACAAAGACATCCCACTTTGCTGACAAAAATCCATATAATCAAATCTGTGAGTTTTCCTGCAGTCATGTACGGATGTGAGAGTTGGACCATAAAGAAGGCTGGACACCGAAGAACTGATGCTTTTGAATTGCAGTGCTGGAGAAGACTCTTGAGAATCTCCTGGACTGCATGGAGATCAACCAGTCAATCCAGAAGGAAATCAACCCTGAATATTCATTGGAAGGACTGATGCTGAAGCTGAATCTCCAGTACTTTGGCCACCTGATACAAAGAGCTGACTCATTGGAAAAGACCCTGATGCTAGGAAAGATTTACAGCAGGAGATGTAGGGGACAAGAGAGGTTGACATGGTTAGATAGCATCACTGACTCAGGATATGAATCTAAACAGACTTCAGGAGATCGTGGAGGACAGGAATGCTGCAGTCCGTGGAGCTGTAGAGTTGGACATGACTTAGTGAATGAACAACAATAAACCTAGCATAATTTGCTGATGAATTACTGAGAGAAAGGTAGGAGAGGACGATTTTAAGTTAAGATGATGAAAGTCTAAAAGGCTGGAGTTGCCGTTAACTGTGTTGAGGAAGACAGCATCAAGATTGGAGAGAAGAAACGAGAGATTAAATTTTTTGACTTGGATTTTAACTATATTAAGTTTGACTTACCTATTTGGAATTCCAAATAGAATTGTCAAGCAGGTACTTACATATACAAATCAGAAATTAATGGGATATACTCAGGTTTTAGATAAAAAGTAAGGTCTCATTAACACATAGGCGACATTTAAAGTTACGAAAGAGGATCACTGCAAAAAGAAAGGGAGATCAATGGTAGTCAGACCATTCAACTATTTAGAGGGTGGGGAACTGAAAAGAAACTAGCAGAAGGAGAATGAGACAAGTGCTTACTCTGATAGGAGGAAAATCAGGAGGTTGTGACATTCTAAAACACCAAATGAAGAACTGTTTAAAGAAGGAAAGTGTGATTCACTGTGTCAAATACTGCTAAATCAAGTAAGATGAGAACTGAGAACTGATCACTGGAGTTTGAAATGTGGAGCTTTTGGATAACCTCGCCAAGAATATTTATATATGTCTATGAATAAAAGCTTGATTCAAGTGAGTTCAAAGAGAAGAGAAAAAGCCCAGCGACTATTAGACAAGCAAATGCAGAATGTTGCACTATGGGGTTTGGGGAGAAACAAGTCAGTCATTTGCACACAATATGTTTTCTCTCTGTAAATAAAAATCAATGAGTTGGTTCCCAGGCATAATATTCTATAATATTTTAAAATATTTTTATGAGTAATGTGCTGCATTTTACCACAGAACTCATTATCTTTTAATACAATTTCTTTTTTCTAAAACAAGTATGACTATTTCATTTGGGGTTTATGTTAAGTACAGCATTCAAAGCCAGGTAGACTCTAGTCTCAAAAGAAAAAAAAACAACTTGTTAAAACTTCAGGCTAACCAAATACATGAATCCTGGGAAGGGAAAAATATACTTAACCTTTCTATGCTATATTTTTCTTATTTACAAAAACCTGCTGACAAAATTAGTTGCTCAAAACTAGTATGTAAATATCAGTTATTTGGCACCTATACAATCCTTTAAGAATTCTAAATGTTACAAAAATACCTATTTTTCCCTCACCTGCTACTTTTTAATTCCTGTGAGTCTTTTTAATGCTTATTTTGAAGGAAGAATTGCCTATTCAAAACTTTTAAAAATCAATTACGTAACTGGGATTTTCAATTTCTAAGTCAACCCTGCAATTGTAAAGGAGTTGAATTTGGAAATAAGCTTGACATTCAGACCTCATCATATTGGTTCCACTGCTGCTTACCACAGGGATATAATCCTCACAAAAACACTATTTGATCCCAGAAGGGAGAAAAAAAGATAATGGATTGCCCCTCCACACGAAACCGTAAAACAGAGTTCTGGGTTGCTGCCATTCAAATGAATAGAAACCGGCAGCAATTCTAACACCTTTCCAGTTTCAATTTTGTAACATCTGCAGGCATCATTCTGGAAATGGTAAACATTTTAATGGTCAGACCCTGTCCACTTATGCATTACTATTTCCAGCATTATCCCCTATTTCTATCTGGAAAGAGAAACTAAAAGGTGACAGATTGCTGTGAATGAAACGAACAGCGATGCTATTTGCATTCATTTCTGCCGCAGCATACCCGCTACTTTCCCATTCCTTTGTTGTCCTTCAGAGATCTCTCATTGCTTTGGAAAATTCAAGAGCCAGACACCACGTTTTGATCATGCAGCTGGAACTCTAAGCATCAGAACATGAATTGATTTAAGAGCGTCAAACAACTTTATAATTATAGTCCATCTTTTCCTTTTAAATACAAATCCATTCTGATTGAATGAAGATGGAAGCAGTTCAGTCTCTGAAAATGTAATTTTTATAAACATAAAAACTTTTAAGTGCCCACTGCACAGTCACTAAAATTCAGAAACTAAATAGCACGCTTTTTATATACTCTATATAATTTGAAATTGGATTAACTGAAACCCTTGCATTTTGTTTGGACCCTTTGTACTTTGTTTGGATCCCTGTATTAAAAAGATAAAATGATTCAGTCAGTAACCACCACTAGAAGTGTCATATTTGGAAGAAAATTCAACGTATGTACTGAATGCATGAATATGATAATGCAGCCTAAATGCAGATGTACTTATTGTGTCTGTTTTTGTAAAAGAGCTAAAAAAGAGCCTTTTTTTTTACTATTTCAAAATATATCTTCAAGCATATATCAAATTTTATCCCAGATTATACAGTTTTAGGCACTTTGCTGAAAGATCTCATCTCACTTGGTTGACCAATTATGAACCACTTCTACCAAAAAAAAAAAAAAAGCCAAATATGACACTTGTTATAATGTCAGATTGGTAAATTATAGTTCAAAGTGTTCACTGAGGGAAATTCTTTTTCCATTTTAGGAAAAGACTTACTCTAAAAGCTATCTTTATTCTAACTAGCATTCACATAAAGAAGGAAGAAACATGCACAGAGCCTTAGTTGGGAGCTTATTTGTAACTATAATGAAAACATAAAATATAACTTTTAGTGATATATTTCCTTTTTTTCTGCTTTTTGTCTTTTTAAGGAAATATGTGTTTCCTATCAAACACAAATTTGTTTGAAGGAAAATGTTAGAAAATTAATAGTAGTAATATATGAATCAGCTGTAGAATCACTGTAATTTACAAGTTGAAAGACCTAAATAAATAACTTTGTATTATTCTGTATATCATGATTAGTTAAGTTGCTAACTATATTTTAATATTACTGTTTACTTGTTGATGTATTTATGGAATCCAAAACTGGGGCTTCTGGGTTTGAGTAGATGTCATTTAACTCAAAGGTAAAATACTGTTCCTCAGACATGTTGAATCTGTATTTGCATTTTGAAATGCCACAACATAGTAAACTTCAGCACAAAGACAACTCAGAGTTGTTCCAACTGAAACTTTTAATTTTGGTAATTAACACAGAAATTTAATTTCAGACCAGAAAGTTTTCTTTTTCATAAGATAAACTTGCCTAATATTCTGCTTCCAAAACATTACAAATTCTGATTGATGAAAGATTTTTATTTTTTAAGAAGCTTTTTCTTTGAATTTATTTAAAGTTGTTGCTGGTATTTAACCTGAACATAAAATGTTGAAAAAACTGAAGAGAAGAAACGAATTTTTCTTTTTCCAAAAACAACAACAAAACGAAGAAAAAANGATTGATGAAAGATTTTTATTTTTTAAGAAGCTTTTTCTTTGAATTTATTTAAAGTTGTTGCTGGTATTTAACCTGAACATAAAATGTTGAAAAAACTGAAGAGAAGAAACGAATTTTTCTTTTTCCAAAAACAACAACAAAACGAAGAAAAAAAAGAAGAAAAACCTCTCATGAAGCACTAAACTGTCAATTTCAGAAGATAGGCAATTTTTTCTTTTTATAAAAACCTCAAGAAATTAACAGTAAGAAAAAGGAAAAGCAGCAGTAGCTTCTTTTGTGGAAGCTTTCAGTTATCTGAGTGTTTGACTGGGGGAATGCAATAGTGTCTGTCATTTACTCAATATATGTGTGGGAAAAGTATGAAGCAAGGTCAATAAACCCTATCCCAAATAAATACATGGTAAGGCTTCTACCCTAGAAAAAAAACAGATTATCCCTTCAATTCACATATCACTTTAGGGTACATACAAAAATCTGTTTGTTTCATTCAATCCATGAGCTTCCCAGGTGGTGCTAGGGGTAAACAGTTCAGTTCAGTCGCTCAGTCGTGTCCGACTCTTTGCGACCCCGTGAATCGCAGCACGCCAGGCCTC
>SJYV01019590.1:0-18121 GCA_006410875.1 Neotragus pygmaeus
TCCTACTGGGATGGCGCCAGGCACCAGAGATAGCCCTGAGACGGCAGCTTGGAGGAAGGCCGGATGTTAGCCCCAGTTAAAACTGCTTGGACTGAGCATGATAGTGGGGACCACTCAGAGGGCCTCTGAAGGAGAAATAATGTCATGCTTGTTTGTGCTCACTGACACCAGTGCTGGCCCCAGAGCTACCTCTGATCACTGCAGATAGGAAGTGCTGCTGAGGAGCTTCTCAGGAAACCTTCAAGGGTCCAATGCCAAGGTTGACTCTCCTAAGATCAAGAAATCTGTGAGGATTTTCTGTCATTTATTTTACATCTTTCTTGCCACTAACAGATGTTCCAGCCAGCGGCATGTATTTCATGACATATGAGTGGCTGAAAAATATCTTCACTCCAGAGGGAAAGAGGTGAGGAGAACAGAAGAGCTTAGAAGCCACTTTCTCTCATTACCGGTAGGTTGCCCTTTCCCATTAGTGGGTCTGAAGGCAGAAATGGGACCTGCTTCTGTCTCCATGTCTACTTCCCTCTTGTTATTGTTGAGTCCCAGCTAATACCAATACTCTTACTCTGTGCCTCGCCCAGTGGAGCAAGGGTTTGAAACAAGTACAGAAAACCTCTTCCAAAGAGTGGCAGCTACCTTGTCACAGGAGTCTTGGCTTTGGACCACCTCCCTCCAGCCAGTTCCTCCCTCTCTGTGGCCGCCAGGTCTGCACAGAGGGGGATGATCTGAACGCCACTGTCACAGCCTTTGTCTGACCAGGGCTGTGTGTGATGTTCTGCAGTGTCAATGAGCTCAGCGTGCCTCGGATCCTGGTGGCTGGGGGTTTTGCAGGGATCTTCAACTGGGCTGTGGCAATCCCCCCAGACGTGCTCAAGTCCCGCTTCCAGACTGGTTAGTAGGGGAGAAGAGGGGTGGATGGGGTTGGAGTGGGCCCCCAAACTGGCTGCCCCTGGGATATGGAGCTCTTAAGGTCTTAGGCACACTCCCTCTCCACAGTGGCTCTCAGCGAGTATCTGGGCAGCACTCTCCCATGTAGTCATTTGTGTCCTGAGAATGTGAGACTCATTTTCTTGTCAGCCTGAACATTAAGTAACTGAGAGAAGGGCTTCCCTGGTTGTCCAGCGGCTAAGACTCCACTAGATGGAACACAGGTTTGATCCCTGGTGAACAAAGATCCACATGCTACGCAAATGTGACCCAAAAAAAGTGAGAGAAGTCACGTCAGCCTTCCTTCCCCCACATGAGCGGAAGGACCGTTTCATTGTTCATTCTTTTCCCCATTCCCTCGGTACTAGTGTAATCCAGACATTGGTTTGTTCCAGGGTGAACTGTGTGGTCTGTGGGCTGGTCCTGGGTGACCCACACAGTTGCCTCTCCCTGGTGCTGTGGCCCTGCAGGAAGACTTGCCTACAAAATTGTCCCCGTGTAGGTCACCATGGTCAGGTCAGAAAGCTTCCTGAAGCCTTAACAGTTGGGTTCTGCCCACAGCGCCTCCTGGGAAATATCCTGATGGTTTCAGAGATGTGCTGAGGGAGCTGATCCGGGATGAAGGCCTCACATCCTTGTACAAGGGCTTCAATGCAGTCATGATCCGAGCCTTCCCAGCCAACGCGGTGAGTGACTGGCGGGGGCTGTGCTTTTTCCGTTTGGGGCTCAGAGCAGAGTGCAGGTGGTCCGACTTTGGCTTGCTTCTGAGATTGAACTGGGGGCTCAGTTTTTCTGGAGTCCTACCCTCAGCCAGAGCCTCCTTATTTGTCCCCTTTCCTAGACCTGTCAGATGAATTACCTTTGTGATTCTCCAAGGCGAGGAGCTTTGACTTCCTGGCGTGGCCATCAGAAGTGGCCAGTTGTGGGCCAGTTATTTTCTTTCCCTATTAGGGATGAGAAAGCACAACTTGATCCCATGACTTGGGGGGTGGGTAAGTTTAAGAAGGGGTTTTGGTCTTGACAGGGCCAGCCGAGCACAACGCTGGGGGTCTCTGTGAGTAGCCACAACTCCTGTTGGCTTTTCTCTTTCTTCCAACCCCTTCTCAGGCCTGTTTCCTGGGCTTTGAAGTTGCCATGAAGTTCCTTAACTGGGCCGTGCCCAACTTGTGAGGCTGAAGGCTACTCCAGGCTTCAGGATGCCAAATGCTGTCATCCAGGAGGAACAGTGGGCGGGACTAGGCAGTCCTGAGGTGTGAGGAGAGGGGGATGGTGGGATGAGAGCTCTCTGCATGGACCTGTCGAGACCATTGTCTTAATCACACCCTCTACCTGGTGTAATTTGCCATTTTGCAACTTGAATCCTCTCTTGTCAATTTAAGGGATCTCATGAGGACTGGAGGTGGAGTAAGTAGCTTCTAGACCACATACCACCCGTGGCCAGGGTGCTGTCTGCCAGTTGACTACTGGCCCTCCTACACCCAGAATACTCTTCGAGAAAGAGGGACTGTCAGCCTCTCACTGGAGACACTCTGCATGTTTTCAGCCAGCTGACTAGGAGCTGGGGCCTTCCTGGATCCCTAGCCAGGAACACCCACCAGGGTATCCTCTAATCCTGGCCTGCACAGCTCCAGGTCCACATGGGAATGTGGACCTGAGGCTTACATCTGTCTGTCCAAGCAGACTGAGCAAATGTGCCTAGGGGCAGAGAGCCTGTTAACACTCGGGTTTTGTTTTGTACTTTTTAATGCATGCAAGTAATCAGAATTGAAACTAGAGTAGCCTAATTTCCCAGAGTCGGTGGAAAGCTTTCCCTCCTACACAGTGAGGAAAGATTTGAATAGACCATCCCAGCTTGCTAGGATAAGTGAGAAAGTGAGAAAGCCCAGGGTGTAGGAAGACTCTTTTTGCACACTCTTTTCTCATGAGAGCACCCTATTTGGACAGGAAATAATAAATATTGTTTCTAATTTTCGCATCGTGTGAAATTTTTTTCTTTTGATTCTGGGTCATTTCAGCAAACAGCCAGGGGCCTCGGCGGAGGCTGTTAGGCATCTAGCAGCCTTCCCTGGATGGAATTCAGGCAGCGATTTCAGCAAGAGAAAGAGGAAGAAGTCTTGGCCCACCCAGCCTTCCCTGACTGCCCCAGCCCCAGCTCCTGGAGGGTCAGATCGGTGGGGTGGGATAGGGCAACCTGACTGGTCACTGTTCCCATAGCACTTGGGGGTCGCTGTATGAGCTGATGTCTGGCCTTACTTATCAGGCTGATGATGATGACTGGGTGCAGCCAGGGGAGATGAGGGAGTCAGAGTGGAGAGTGACACGCTAGTCCTAGTCCGTCCTTAGCTGGGGGAGGGAGAGGCTACCAGAGCTGGGCTTCTCTGGCTTTGACCCATCTGGCAGTCACACTTCCGCTGGCACTTCCCGCCTCACTGCACTGCACAGAGATCCTTGAACTTTGGCTTCAGAGCTATCACTCAGCGTAAATGGGTGAGAAGGGAAGGGACCCACCCCCATCTGGGTGTGGGTGTGGCCAATTTGTCCAGAAGCTGAAGATTTGGGGGTTTAAGGAAAGAAGCTTTATTACTGGTAAGATATTTCTGGGTGATGGTCAAGTAAAAAAAAAAAAANGCGTAAATGGGTGAGAAGGGAAGGGACCCACCCCCATCTGGGTGTGGGTGTGGCCAATTTGTCCAGAAGCTGAAGATTTGGGGGTTTAAGGAAAGAAGCTTTATTACTGGTAAGATATTTCTGGGTGATGGTCAAGTAAAAAAAAAAAAAACTGCTTCAAGGATGAAAATTGTTTGTTCTCTTCCTGAGAAGATTAATTAATTCAGTGTTACGCTTTCCCATCTCATGCTGCAGGATACTTTTGTTTAATCTCTCACTGATGAGGAGATGGCCTCCAAGGTGTCTCCTGAAGCTCTTCTTGGCACTGCTCAGTCCTTGAGACAGTCCTGAGACCTCAACCTTTTTCCGGGAGCCCTGGGAGTGCGTTTGCATTCTAGCTAAATGCCAGCCATTCCCATGGCTCAGGATCAGTTTTACAGTCTCCTGCTTCTGAATAATTTGCCCTTTGAAACAGCTTCCATTGGAAAGTGGAATATTTTGATTCTTTGATGCTAGTGCTGGTGGATTCTTTTACTCCTCTGGGGATTCAAGAGATGTGAAGTCAAAAAAAGGGAAGCCCCTGGAGGCATGTGTGTGAAGGGAGCAGAGCAGATGGTGAGTAACCCTCTTCTGGGTGGCACTTCCTGTTTATGATGCACTTTGAAACACCACCTGTTTCTGATATGTCTCTTCTCTCCTTGATGGGTTGGGGGAGAGATTGGGGCCCCCTTAAGGAATTTCTTAGACTGCTACAGACAGCGCTAAGTAGAAGTCAGTAAGGGTTAAAGCAACCAGCCAGTGAGAACAACCTTACCTAAGCACAAAGAGGAGTATAACTGGGTCAAAGGTAAAGGACAGAGTGGAAGTTGTTCCAACCTCAGCCTGTTAGAAGCATTAGCAGCACCATTTCTGCTATAAGGTCATAGCATCTCTACCCACAGTTCTTTTAGGCTAACACCCCCTATTCCTTTCCTAACCTCTTCAGGGATTCATTCTCATCTTTTTACCCCATGTAACTCAGTGTTTGGGCTTCCCTAGTGGCCCAGTGGTAAAGAATCTGCCTGCCAGTGAAGGAGATGCACGTTTGATCTCTGGGTTAGAAAGATCCCCTGGAGAAGGAAATGGCAATCCACTCCAGTATTCTTGCCTGGGAAATCCCATGAACAGAGGAGCCTGGTGGGCTACGGTCCATGGGGTCACAAAGAGTCAGACACAACTTAGCAACTCAACAACAGCAACAAACTCAGTGTTTGATGGGTAGGGATTTATACCTCCACTTTCAGATGTGGAAGCCAAAGCTCAGATAGGGTAAACTGATCTACCAAGATCATCGCCAAGTGGATATCAGAGTGTGGCTGACAGAGTGGTGTCTCAGTGTCCACAGGCCTGAAGAAAGGCTTGTGACATTATCAGAAGTCCTGGGATTGCTTGACCCAAACTCCAAGAGCCTGCCTGTACTGCAGGATCAAAGCCCGGGCAGCTGGCCTGAGTCAGGCCAGGGACAGCACACAGAGTCCCAGCAGACACAAGGAAGGTCAAGGCCTCCCCGAGGGCTCCTTTTTTCTACCTTCTTTGCTCTAGTTGGCATGCAGGCCTGTGGCTCTCCAGCTAGGGCTCTCCTTTGTTTCCCAGGTTCTGTCCTTGCTCTGAGATGTCTCAGAGGCAGACCCTAGGTCCACTGTAGAGACTGACACTTCCTCGGCACAGTGTCTGGGGTTGGGGTTGGGGGCGGGTGGTGGTCATAAATGGCTCACAAGTGCTCATAAGCAGCCCAAGAATTAACTGCTCCCTTGAGCCTGGATGCTTATTAAAATAACGGGACCAAAGGCAGTGGCTTCATGGGGGAGGCACTATGGAGGCTTGGGTAAGGGCAGAGGAAACAGTGTATTTCCTCACTCCCCTCTGGCCACTGGAGGCTCATGGACACTTCTAATGCAACATAGAAACAGGTGGTGGTAGACACTAAGTAAGCAGGGAGACTGGGCCCGGGACTGGTATGTAGAGCCGGTCAGATGAACAACAAGTCCCAGGAGATGGGTGGGGGTTGGGCTAGGCTTAGAGAAGCAGCCCCTTGAGGCAGAGGAGAGAGAGGTGTTCCTGCTGGGAGTGAGTCCTCCAGAGCAGGTGGAGGGCATCAGAGGGCAGACAGTGAATTAACCAGGGAGTCTAGGCCAAGGGCAGGGTGTCCTCCAGAGAAGTCTAGGGAACTATGAGCGCTTCCGTTCTTCCTGGAAAGAGTCAGGGGGGGAAAACACCTTTTAAATCATGAACCTGTCAAGAGCACAGGAAATAACTGTTCCATTGGAAATAGCAGTTGGTACCCTACCCATGTTCATTATCACCAGACTCACTGCTCTTAGACTAGACAGGTGCCCCACTTGAGTATGCATCAGTTCAGTTCAGTAACTCAGTCGTGCCTGACTGTTTGTGACCCCATGAATCACAGCACACCAGGCCTCCCTGTCCATCACCAACTCCCAGAGTTCACCCAGACTCACGTCCATCGAGTCCGTGATGCCATCCAGCCATCTCATCCTCTGTCGTCCCCTTCTCCTCCTGCCCCCAATCCCTCCCAGCATGTCTTTTCCAATGAGTCATGAGGTGGCCAAAGCACTGGAGTTTCAGCCTCAGCATCATTCCCTCCAAAGAAATCCCAGGGCTGATCTCCTTCAGAATGGACTAGTTGGATCTCCTTGCAGTCCAAGGGACTCTCAAGTGTCTTCTCCTAAGCATAGTTGTAAACAGTTCTGAGAACTGGCCCCATGGTGTCCATGTCTGTTCTGAGGTTGGTAGTGTGGCAGCCCGTGATGACTACCTTCTGGGTGGTGAGTATATCTGGGTTGAGTAGAGCATCTCGCAGGACTCTGGGGCCCCCTCTTCTGTCTACCATGGTCTCTGTATTTCTCTTGCTTTCGAGGGTCTCTGCTCTTGACCTTTCCCACCCACCATTACTGGCTGTTGACAGCTGTTTCCCAGTTACTGGCTGCCTGGGGTTCAGTTGCTATGGTAACCCCTAGTGGTTCCGGTGGACAGGCTTGAATGAAGGCAATCCTAGAAGGGTGCGGATCGACGATGTGGGGCTTGGGCCTCTCGTATTCTCTCTTGTTCCAAGGCCCTGTTCTTTTGCTAGCTCAGCTGTGCCCTCATGAAGGCCCTGGGAACTCCCCCTTGCTATTGAAGGGTTTCCCCAGAGGGGCAGAGATGGATCCCTGCTCTGAGGACCAGGTTCAAGGGGAGGAGAGTCAAGCTGGACCTGGAGACTGGCTCTCCATCCTTCCTCTGAAGCTGGTCTTTGGAGACAGGTGAGGAGCAGCTATGCAGTTCCCAATTTCTGTGGTCTTCATTTCCTCCAGGTCTGAGGATGCCTTTGAATGCCATGTTTGCTGGCTGGCTGGCTGGCTGGCCAAGCTAGGATATCTGAGACTAAGCCAGGAGGACCAACCTCCTTCAGGCAGAGGCTGAGAGGGGATCCTTGGAGTGACTGGGAGAACCTGCCCACAGTTTGCAACTGAAGTTGGAGTCCTAATTGTACAGCTGCCTTTCTCCCTTCCAAATGCATAGTGAAAGTGAAGTCACTCAGTCGTGTCCGACTCTTTGTGACCCCGTGGACTATAGCCTAGCAAGCTCCTCTGTCCATGGGATTCTTCAGGCAAGAATACTGGAGTGGGTTGCCATATAAAACCTGACAAATGGGCAAACTAGAGAGTGGAGTTGCAAATTTGCCTTTCTAAAAGGTTAGTGGTAGGATTTCTTGAAGTGGGTCATATCCCCACGTGTGGCAGGGCAGTGGGAGTCCCACCTTGGTTTCCTGAGTATGGGCTGACTCCTGGAAAACTTGGAAGGGTCAGTCTACACAGGAGCAGAGAAGAGTTGAGGAACCCTGCCCCTCCAGCTTCTCATTGCCCCATCAGACACATAGCTTTGAATCAAAGGATCCTAGTTCTGAGACTGAGGTCAAGAGAGCAGTCTCACTGGCTCTTCTTGCTGTGTGAAAATTTATTATTCATTTATTTAGTAAATCTTTTGCAAGACTGTGCAATAAGGACCCCAGCAGGGAATGAGCTGGACATTACCCCTCCCCTAACAAAGTTGATGGTTCAGAATTTCTCCCAGGAGTCAAGAAACTTGTCCAGGGAGACACTGCTCTTTGGAATCACAGACTTGCCTGGCCTGGGGGCTGAGTGGCTTCTGCACCAGTGGGGATCAGGTATTCCTGCTTCTAGATGCTCAGTTCCCAGCAGCACTGAGCTCCTGGATGTGTGCCAAGACAAAATGAAAGGTCCTAGAGAGGATTTAATTAATACTGGGTAATTACCAGGCAGAGCTTAACCATCCCTAATGCCTTTCAGATTCCCAAGGCTATATCTAGTCACTTTCTGACTTGGCCCAGCAGAGAGACAGGATGCTGTCCCATGCTTACTGGGACTTTGGTCAGTATCTGGGCTGTGTTCTGGACACATTTGGAAGGTTTCCACTTTTTTCTCTTCCTTTCCAATCTGCTGTACGTGAAAGTTCAGCTTGGGAAATTGCATGGCCTCTCCAGTTTGCCTAGGCCCCTTCCTAGGGACAAAGGATAACAGTGCCTTGCCATCTGCTGAAACACCATCAAGCAATGCTGGCCCAGGGCCCAGGGTCCAGGGCAGAGTCTGGGGAGAGAATAAGTGTGCAGGCCTAGTCCTGGGAATCCTGATGGGAATCCTCAAGCAGAGAAACAGGCACAGTAGTCATTCCTGCCCTAGGCTTTATTCTCTTTTCTCAAGGAACATATTTCAAACTCATTCTTCCAGATTTATCTGCCTGTGGCTCCCAAATTATTATACCATCGAAACTCCTACTGTCTACAAGGCCTTCCTTCTTTGACATCTCACAGACTTCCTGCCAGACTTTGGAGGGTCCTATGGCCATGCTACCATGCCACCCAACAGGGTGGTTGTGACTTTCCCAGGTCTTTACTCTTGTTGTCCTCTATGCCCACATGGCTTTCCTCTGGCTCTTCCTGTGGTTAGATCCTGCCCAGGCTTCGGAGTCAGCTTGAATGTCACCCCCTAAAGAGGGTCCCCTTGTTCTCCACCATATCTGGAACCACACCGAGATGGTAAGGTGGCATTCTTGCCTCTGGCTCTCAGCTATGTCCCTGGTACCCAGTAAGGGCGGGCAGATGGTTGGATCTTAGCGTGTGCTGAAAGAAGAAATGAAAGATAAGAGGCACTAACACTCCGCTTCCTTGCGCCTGGACTGAGGATCACCAGGGTAGCGGGGAGAGCAGACGGCCCCTTGGCGCAAGCGCACTGAGGGCCGGCGCTCGGCGGGAGCGCGCACGCTCGCGGCCGCGTGCGTCACAACCCGGGCTCCCGCCCCGCCCGTCCCGCTCGCCAGCTCGTCGGTGCCCGCGGTGGCGGCGGCGGCGGCGGCGGCGGCGGTGGCGGCGGCGGCTGCCCGGTGACAGCGGCGGCGGCGCCAGGCCGGCCGGAGTAGCGTAGGGTGGTGGGGCCCGGAGACACACACCCGGCCAAAGGGCGGCGTGGCGCGAGGAAGGCCCGACCCGGGTCGCGCGTGAGGAGACCTCGCGGGGCGCCGGGGGAGAGGCCGGCGTGAGGGAGCGCCCGCCTAGGCGGTGGCCGCCGGCGGCCCGGTCCCGCCTGCCGCCGCCGGCATGAGCCACATTCAGATCCCGCCCGGGCTCACGGAGCTGCTGCAGGGCTACACCGTGGAGGTGCTGCGGCAGCGGCCACCAGACCTCGTCGACTTCGCGGTGGACTATTTCACCCGCCTGCGCGAGGCCCGCTCCAGAGCCTCCACCCCGCCCGCCGCCCCTCCTTCCGGCCCCCAGGATTTCGATCCCGGCGCTGGCCTGGTCGCCGACGCGGTGGCGGACAGCGAGTCGGAGGACGAAGAGGACTTGGACGGTAGGCGGCGGGCTGGGCAGGGGTTCGCGCTACGGGGACCGAGGGAGCGGTGCCGGGGGGCGGGGGTCTCTCGAGATCCAGAGAGGGGCTGCGAGGGGCCAGGCCCGCCACCCTGGGCCGGGACCTTGGAGCCCGCGAGGGGAGTTCGTCCGGGTCCCCCAACCCGCCGGCGTGAGCCCCGCGTGCGCCACTTCCAAATTGAGCTCGGCGATCCTGCCAGCCCCGGAAAGCAGCGAGCGAATTGTCAGATTCAGCTCGAGGGAAACGTGAGATGTGTATAAGAGACAGCNAGGGGAGTTCGTCCGGGTCCCCCAACCCGCCGGCGTGAGCCCCGCGTGCGCCACTTCCAAATTGAGCTCGGCGATCCTGCCAGCCCCGGAAAGCAGCGAGCGAATTGTCAGATTCAGCTCGAGGGAAACGTGCGCGCTTTCCGCCCGCGTGCTGGCGCAGGGCCGGAGGGGCGTGGAGCCCACGGCCGCCTCACCTCGGCTGGAGAAGCTTCGCCCGGTTTCGTTGCGAAGACAAGAACGTTCGCCTACACCGACTCGGGTTTCCTAACCAGGACGGTAACGGGAAAGAACTCATTTTGTGAAAAGTTATCGTGCAAAACTTTAAGCGTAGACAGAAATAGAAAAGGTGACCTAAACTCCCTATATACCGTCACCCACGTTACACAGTTGAAATATCTATCACAAATGTTTCTATACTTTTTTTTTTTCTCCTTTGCTGAAGTATTTTAAAGCAAGTCCCAGCATTTCACGTTCTTTCAGCCTTGGATACTTCAGTATATGTATAAAGATACATTTAATTTGCCTAAAATCATTGGATCAAATGTGGTGAGGATCAGCAATACATTTCCTTCTCATATGTGGTGCAGGAAAGAAGACTAATAACACCTCTATATCTGATTTAAGCAAGATTGTCAAAAAGCAATTCCATTTTCCTTGATGGCTTCAACACAGACTTTGTCAGTTTAACGATAGAATTACCCTAGTTTTGAACAGCCAGAATTTAACAAAACAATGGAAACATTTGAGAGACAAAGTTAGAGACTTAGTGTTTACTAGCTCACACTGAGAAAACCCCCAACAACCTATTTTGAGTTGAATCCGCATGTAAATTAGGCTGGCAGGGAGTTAATTATTGGTCATTGCTTTTGGGGGTTGTAAGGTTCAGTGCTGTGGACAACTTCCCTTAGTTTATTCACGCTAAGAATGGAAATTGTTCGGCCGTGTTACCCTGGCTTTAATACACATTAAATTATGGGTTTTTCACCTTAAACCTGGAAATCAGAAATTATTTCACAAACCCCTGCCACAGAACTGCTTTGTGATCTAAGACAAGCCATGGAACTTGTCTGACTTCAAATTTGCTTATCTTTAGAATAGGGTTAGTGACCACAATCTCCCAGGAATAAATGTGTTTTTAAAAGATTTATTTCAGGAGTGACTTCTGCATTTGTTTCACTGTCATAACAATAAATCACAAAGTTGTAACTTGCTTTGCAACAATCTTTATTTACCCAAAATGTTATTATTTTAGCTATTAGTCCCAAGTGAGTAAAACAGAATTTCCACACTGTGTGTCATGTCTTCATTTTTTGGTCATTTTTTATATCTTTTTCAAAGTTGAATTGACTTAAATCTTTGTAACCCTGTGCTTTATTTTACTGGTATTTAATTTTTTTGTTTATATCTCTTCAGTGGCTGTGGTAAGTATAATTATAGCAGTCGACACAAGGTGAACTTCTATTTACAGATAATAGACTAAAAATACACTGCACACAGTGAGATACCACTTCATACCCATGTGGTTGGCTATTATGGAAAAAAAAGAAACCAGAAGAGCAAGTGTTAGTGAGGATGTAGTGAAATTGGAACTCTTGCTTACTGCAGGTGGGAATGTAAAATGTCCTGGCTGCTGTGGAAAACGGTTTGACTTTTCCTTAAAAAGTTAAACATAGAATTACTGTGTGATCAAGCAATCCCACTATGTGTATACCCCCAAAGAACTGAAAGCAGGGAGTCAAACAGATACTTGCATGCTGGTGGTCATTGCTGCATTAATTCACAACAGTCAAAAGATAGCCCAAGTGTTCTATAGACAGATGAATGGATAGACGTGATATGTATACAAAATGTGGTATATATGTACAATGGCACACTATTCATCCTTAAAAAGGAATGAAATTCTGATGTATACTACAGCATGGATGATTCTTTTTTTTTTCCCAACAACATTACATATTTATTACTGAGTCTCATAGACTGATAGTGAGGAAACAAAGACCATCAGGAGCCAAGTATTACAGTAGTGATGTTCTTTTTTTTTTTTTTTTTAGTAGTGATGTTCTTGCTGTGATTTGGCTGGTTAAAAAAGTGATCTTAACATGTGTGCCACTTTTTATGTGAGGCTTCTTAGAGACCCAGCTTGGTTCTTCTCTGGGAATTGTACCTGATCTTATTGCCAGTTTTCATTCGAATCCATTGAGGAATGGGCTGATTCTGCTTTTGTTTCTTGGCCAGGAATCACTTGATCCTGAAAGTCTTGTGAGACGATATGGTGAGGAGAGAACTCAACCGCACATAAGATGGCGGAGAAGAGAAAAGAGGAGGAGCGTGGATGATTCTTGACGACATTATGCTAGTATAATATGCTAGACACAAAAGGACAGATATTGTATGAATCCATTTATATGAGGTACCTGGAATAGGCAAATTCATGGAGACAGCAGAGTAGATATTAGTAGGAGCTGGGGAGAGTAGACAGTGGGGAGTTACTGTTTAATGAGGACAGAGTTTCTGTTTGGAATGATGACAAAGTTTTGAGATTGGATAGGGGTGATGGTTTCACAACATTGCAAATATACTTAATGCCATGAATTGTACACTTCAGTGGTTGAAATGGTAAATTTTATGTTATGCAGAAAACATATATTTTTGAAAAGATAAATACTAGGATTAGGATGACCGAAAAGTTCATTCCGGCTTTTCTGTAACATCATACAGAACACATTGCATATCCAGTGATTAGGAACATTAGGATAATAAGTCCACAGTACCTAAAATTAGAAATAGGGTATATAGTATTAGAACCATAATATAGCAGAGAGACTTTACTTAGTAGGGCTTCTCTGATAGCTCAGTTAATAAAGAATCTGCCTGCAATGTCAGTTGGGAAGGAATCTGCCTGCAGTGCAGGAGACCCCTATTTGAATCCTGGGTCAGGATGATCCCCTGGAGAAGGGATAGGCTACCCACTCCAGTATTCCTGGGCTTCCCTAGTGGCTCAGCTGGTGAAGAATCCACCTACAGTGCTGGAGACCTGGGTTCGATCCCTGGGTTGGGAAGATCCCCCTGGACAAGGGAAAGTCTGCCCACTCCAGTATTCTGGCCTAGAAAATTCCATGGACTGTGTAGTCCATGGGGCTGCAAAGAATCGGACACGACTGACTTTCACTTTCACTTCACTTAGTAAGGTCCTGAATGGCGAACCACCAATTCAATTTATGAAAGTGTATGCTACTAGAAACGCTCAAAAAGCTTCACTAATTGTTATTGGTTTAGTTTAACAACAGTTTGATATCAAACAACACATCAAATATGAAGTATTAGAATGAATATTTCATTCTTGAGAAAGCCTGAAGAGTTCAGACTTTATTGACTTATTAATAAGTTACTCTGACTGCATCCTCATAAGAGGCATGCTAATAACTTGGCATCTAGACTTGATTCACTTCTGTAATTACAGTAAAACATTTATATTTGTGGGTCTCAGCATTTTTTTCTTTTTTGGTTTATGGAGACATAATCCATATACCACATAATTAACCCATTTAAAGTATATAGTTCATTGGTTTACTGTATCTACAAAATATGTACAACTGTCACCACAGTCAGTTTTAGAACATTTTTATCACCCCCCCCCCAAAAGACANTTTGGTTTATGGAGACATAATCCATATACCACATAATTAACCCATTTAAAGTATATAGTTCATTGGTTTACTGTATCTACAAAATATGTACAACTGTCACCACAGTCAGTTTTAGAACATTTTTATCCCCCCCCCCCCCCAAAAGACACCCCGTACACTTCAGCCATCACCTGCCCACATCCCTATTCCCCTCAGTTTTAGACAATTACTGATTTACTTTCTGTCTCTATGAATGTGCCTGTCCTGGCCAGTTAATTTAAATGGAATCATAAAGTATATGGTCTTTTTGCTTCTGGCTTCTTTCCCTTAGCATAATGTTTTCAAACTTCATCATATATTAGTGCTTCATCCCTTTTTATTGCTAAAACCTGCTCCATTGTGTGAATCTGCCACATTTTGTTTGTCCGTCCAGCAGTTGATGGCCACTTAGGTTGTTTCCACTTGTTTATTATTACGAATAATGCTGTTGTGAACACGCCTGTGTATAAGTTCCTGTGTGGACACAGGTTTTCATTTCTTTCTGGTATATACACAGTAGTAGAATTCTTGTACCATATGGTAACTCTTATACTTCATATTTTGAGAAACTAATTGTTTTCCAAAAGTGGCTGTGCCATTTTACATTTTCTAACCAGCTCTCCATCCTTGTCAACGCTTTTTATCTTTTTTATTATAGCCAGTCTAGTGGGTAGGAGAAGGCAATGGCGCCCCACTCCAGTACTCTTGCCTGGAAAATCCCATGGACGGAGGAGCCTGGTAGGCTGCAGTCCATGGGGGTCGCTAAGAGTCAGACATGACTGAGTGACTTCACTTTCACTTTTCACTTTCATGCATTGGAGAAGGAAATGGCAACCCACTCCAGTGTTTTTGCCTGGAGAATCCCAGGGATTGGGGAGCCTGGTGGGCTGTCGTCTTTGGGGTCACACAGAGTCGGACATGACTGAAGCGACTTAGCAGTGGGTAGGAAGTAGTAGCTGCCTCATTGTAGCTTTGCTTTGCAGTTTCCTAATGATATTGAGCATCTTTCCATGTGTGTGTTGGTCATTTGTGTATCTTTGAAGAAATGTCTATTCAGGTCCTTACTCCACTTTTTAAAATTTTTTTGTCTTTTTATTGTTAAGTTCTAAGAGTTCTTCTAAACAAGTCCTTTATCAGATATATGACTAAAAAATATGTTCTGCATTTAGCAGGTTGTCTTTTTACTTTTTTGATATTGTCTTTTGAAGCATGAGTTTTTAATTTTTACTAAGTCCAGTGTATCATCATCTTTTATTGTTTGTGCCTTAGGTATCTTACTTAAGAAGCCATTGCCAGACCCAAGGTCATGAAGATTAACCTCTCTGTTTTCTTGTATGAGTTTTACCATTTTAGCTTTACATTTAGATTGTAGTACTTTGGGTGGGGTTTTTTTTTTTTTTTTTTGGCCACGCAATGTAGGAGAACTTAGTTCCCCAGGCAAGGATCAAACCTGTGCCCTGTGCAGTGGAAGTGTGAAATCTTAAGCACTGGACTGCCGACGTCCCTAGGTTGTAGTACATTTTTGTTATTTTTAGTTTAAGAAGTAAACTTCATTCTTTTATATGTGGTTTTTCCAGCACCACTTTTTTTTTTTTTTAGTATTAATTTATTTGGCTACACTAGATCTTAGTTGCACCATTTGCAACTTAGTTGCCATATGTAGGATCCGGTACCCTGATCAGGGATTGAACCTAGTCCCCCTGCATTAGGAGCACAGAGTCTTAGTCACTGCACCACCAGGAAAGTCCCCAGCACCACTTATTAAAAACACTGTTCTTTCCCCATTTAATTGTCTTGGTACTCTTGTTGAAAATCAGTTGACTGTAGAGTCTGTTTTGAACTCTCAGTTTTATTCCANCCCCTGCATTAGGAGCACAGAGTCTTAGTCACTGCACCACCAGGAAAGTCCCCAGCACCACTTATTAAAAAGACTGTTCTTTCCCCATTTAATTGTCTTGGTACTCTTGTTGAAAATCAGTTGACTGTAGAGTCTGTTTTGAACTCTCAGTTTTATTCCATTGATCTGTATATCTGACTGTGTGCCACTCCTGCATTCCTTGACTACTGTAGATTTGTAGTAGTTTTGGAATCAGGAAATGTGAAATTTCCAACTTTGTTCTTTTTCAGAGTTGTTTTGCCTATTTGCATTTCCATATGAATTGTAGGATTAACTTGTCAATTTCTGCAACAAGGCCAACTGGGATTTTGACAGAAATTGCATTGAATTTATAGATTAATTTGGCGAGTATTGTCTTTTAACAATGTTAAGTCTTCAGATCTGTGAGTATAGAATGTCTTTTCATTTATTGAGATCTTCTGTAATTTCTAAATTAAAGAACCACAAGTGTCTTGTAGTTTTTAGAATATAAAGTTTTCACTTCTTTTATTAAATTTATTCCTAAGTAATTTATTTCTCATGAAGTGATTGTAAATGAAATTGTTTTCTTAATTTCATTTTCAGATTGATCATTGCAAATGTATAGAAATACAGTTAATTTTTAAGATGTTGACCTTGTATCTTGCAATCTTCCTGAACTTGTTTATTCTCTAGTTTTTTAGTGGATTCCTTAGGATATTTCCCCAGCATTTTTTATTCCACAGTATATACCACATAACAGTTGGAGTTGGTTTAAATTGCATTATTGGAACTTTTTTGAGACTTGCTTAATTATAATAATATTTCTACAGTTCACATATCTGGGTCTCTCAGGAGGAGTTTGACACAGTTGAACCAGTCCTCTTTGAAACTTTCTCCCTCCTTGGCATTGGTGTCTTTATTCCCCTGTGTCTTGACTCTCTCACCTCTGTCCTTTAAATGTCTGTTGATGATCCCCTGAATTTGGTTTGTTTCCAGTTTCTCCCTCAGTGACAGTTCTCTTCCTAAGCATTGAACCTGCCTTGAACCTGAGCCTTCAGAATCAAAACTTGCTGTTAGACACACACACTATTTATGATTGTCTTGTCAGCTGGTCACCTCTCATTCATCTCTCAAACCCATGGTGCCTAAAACTAATGTTGTCAACTTACCTGTCACACAGCTCTGGGTTTCAGCAAGAAACCCAGAAATCCATCACTTTCTTCCTCTCTCTTTTGCACTCTTTCACTTTCATTTATTTTGATCTCTGGGTTCCCCCATCTTCTCCTTCCCTACTGTCCCTTCCTTGCCTTGAGTTTGCTTTTTATTACTTCTTAAAAGAGAAAAATTATTTGACTGTACCAGTTCTTAGTTGTGGCATGTGAACTTTCAGTTGCAGCATGTGGGATCTAGTTCATTTTCCAGGAATTGAACCCAGGCCCCCTGCATCGGGAGCATGGCATCTTAGCCAGTGGACCACCAGGGAAATCCTTATATTGCTTCTTAACTGGATGCATCCTGTAGGTCTCCTACTCATTTGTCTTCCACCCATCTATACTCTACACTGTCACCAAAGTCACCTTTCTTTCCTTTTACCTCCCTGTAAAGAATTGTGGTAAACTGTATGTAATGTAAAATTTGCCATTTTAACCATTTTAAGTGTACAGTTCAATGCCATCAGTACAGTACATTCACAATATTGTGCAGTCACCTTTCTTTTTCAGTCAGGTAAATTTTTTTGGAAGCAAAACTCATGTGCAAAAAGGTGCACAAATCGCAGACTGTGCAGCGTGATTGTTCATAAAGTATACACACTGTGTATTTCTTCAACTTGCTCTGGAATATCAGGTGGGAGAGACTTTTTTTCTTACCCTTTTTCTATATTTTAAGTAATTTACCCATAAATACTGTTCTGCGATTAGGACAGCTTGCATTTATTAAGCCTTTATTCTTTATTAGTCTCAGTGCTCAGTTATTTATTATGCATCATCTCGTTGAATCCTTCTGATCTTTTGAAAAAGGTAGGGACTATAATTATCTCCATTTTACAGATAAGGAAATTGAGACCTAGAAACTATCCAAGACCATATAATAAGCATGGTTTGACTTTAGGCTGCCTTTAATGCCATTATACTGTTCATTTTATTTCATGCCTGAACTGCCTCTCATTTTTTTCTTGCCTTTTTTATTTTTTTACAGAAAAGGCTATAAGCATTTAAAATTTTCTTTACATAGCTGTCATAATGCATTTTTTATTTTGGTAGAATATACATAAAATGTACTGTGTTACCATTTTAAAGTATAAAGTTCAGGGGCATTCAGTACGTTCATGATTTTGTGTAACTGTCACTACTATTTTGTTCTTCTTTTTCAAGATTCTTTTGAGTTTTCAGGACTCCTTGCAATTCTATATGAATTTTAGGATCAGCTTTTCCATTTCTGCAAAACAAAAACACGAAACTTGTTTTCTTAAACTTCATATTCAGTTTGTTGATTGTGAATATATGCAACTGCAACTGATTTTTGTATGTTGATCTTGTACCCTGCAACTTGTGGATTCTTTAGGATTTTTTGTATATATGATCATGTAATTTATGAATAGTTTTATTGTTCCTTTTTGATTTGAATGCCTTTTTATTTATTTATCTTGCCTAATTGCTCTGGTAGGGCTTTCAGTACTATGCTGAATAAAGGTGACTGAAACTGGCATCAGTGGTGTTGGAAGCAGTGAAGAGGTCAAATTGGATAAAGCCAGTGTTGAAATGATTGACTCAGCTGTGATTCTTGGGGATAGAGGCTCTAGTGGGGTTGTGATGGAAGAGGTCAGGGGCTAGTCGGTCAGGGAGTGTGTGTGTGTGAGGGGGGGGGCTC
>SJYV01019590.1:18245-48266 GCA_006410875.1 Neotragus pygmaeus
GGGAATGAAGGAGGGAATAAGGAAAGAAGACAGAGCCTACAGAATTTTTATATAAAAAATGGTGAGTATGTTTTGAAGAAGAAAGGACTTGGTGGTAGCTTGAAGGAGTACAGATAAGAAGGCAGGTCTCTGCTTTTGTTTTGTTCAGTTAGAGTCACCATAAGCATGTTCACATGAGAGGGAAAGGAGCCTGTGGAGAGCTAGTGTCTGATGGAGCAAGGTCCTAGAGTTGGGGGTGGGGAGCTGGATTAGAATGGAGGGGAAAAGTGGGGACATCTCATATTCAGAAATGAGAGAGGAATGCTATTTGCTTTAGCTGTTATTTAATTTAAAGGATAATTTAAGGTTTTACTTCTGTGTGCTCTTAATTCAAGGCTTTGTCTTTTACTTACTTGAATCTCAGAGGTGAACATCTAAGCTAAAGGGAAACAGTAGGGAGGTTTTCCAAAAAAAATTTAAAGAGAACTATTAAAGAGAACTATTGTATGACTGAGCAATCCCAGTTCTGGGTTTTTTCCAAAAGAAAACAAAAACCCTAATTCAAAAAAATAAACACACCACTGTGCTCAAGGCAGCATTATTTACAGAAGCAAGATAAGAATGCAACCTGAGTGCCTGTTGTTAGGTGAATGGATAAAGATGTGGTATATATTTACAGGTGGAATATTACTCAGCTAAAAGAGAGAATGACATCTTGCCATTTATGACAACATCGATGGACCTAGAGGGTACTATGCTGAATGAAATAGGTCAGACAGAGAAAGACAAATACTGTATGGTTTCACTTGCATATAGAACTTAAAAAATAAAACAAATTTACAAATGTATTAAAACAGAAACAGATTAACAGATACAGAGAACAAACTGGCAATTACCATAGGAGAGTAAAGTCAGGGGAAGAGTGAAATTGGTGAGGGAGATTAACAGGTTCACACTTCCAATAATAAAACAAGTTAGTCACAAGGATGTAACGTACAGCATAGGGAATATAGGTAATAGGATGATAATCATTTTTTATGGTGACGGTAGCAAGTTACTATGGTGATCATTTTGTAGCATATAAAAATATTAAATTACTATGTTATACATCTGAATGGAGAAGGCAATGCCACCCCACTCAAGTATTCTTGCCTGGAAAATCCCATGGACGGAGGAGCCTGGTAGGCTGCAGTCCATGGGGTTGCTAAGAGTCAGACACGACTGCGTGACTTCACTTTCACTTTTCACTTTCATGCATTGGAGAAGGCAATGGCAACCCACTCCAGTATTCTTGCCCGGAGAATCCCAGGGACGGGGGAGCCTGGTGGGCTGCTGTCTATGGGGTCACACAGAGTTGGACACGACTGAAGTGACTTAGCAGCATACATCTGAAACTAATATAATACTGAAAGTCAATTATATTTCAAATAAAAAAGATAACATGATCTGCTAGGGCTCTTCTGGCATTTTGTATCATCACAATAAGTTTTTCTCATGTATGTATTTTTTCCTGTTTAGTGTAAAATGTAGTGTATGACTCTTTGGTATTAAAAAAAGGTAATCATGGGGCTTGCCTGGTGATCCAGTGGTTAAGACTCCACGCTTCTACTGCAGATGAGGCCAGGAAAAGAAAAAACAAACAGGCATGTTTATCTTATATTATTTCTTTTGCATGTGAGATTCTATTTAAGTGAATTTGAGATTAAAAAATAGATGGTTTGAGTTTTTTAGTCCAAGCCCTGATATCTGCTAGGGAATTTGTTAATAACAGTTTTAAGATGTGATACCCACAAGATAATGTGTGTGAAGAGAGTGACTAAAGATGTCAAGATTTGGATGAAGATTTTGTTGGTAAACCAGTGGCTGGAGAATTACCGTTCAGTTTGCAATATTACTTTTTTTTTCCTGCAATGTTATTATTAAACATTTTTAAATTTTTAAACAAAAGTAAAATGATGATTAGAGGAGAATTTGCTTCATGCTCTAAATGCTTGATGACTCTCTTCAGAAAGATTATTAAAGCTTTTTGTTTGGTGACTCCATGATCATTAACAGGGCAACTGCTCTGTCTTACTGTTACCAAACCAAGAGTCCAGTGTTCAACTAATGAGTTGATTTCTCAACTCACAGAGAAGTCATGTCTGATTGGTGATGCTCTGGGTTTTCTTTTTTTTCTATTGATAATGATCCATAGATAATTCTCAGAGTATAGTTGAATTTAGTGCATACCAGATTTTTAAGTGTTGTGTAGGTCTAGCAGATGATTGGTATCTGAAATGCCAACAAGTGAGAGAGGGATTTAACACCCTAAAATGAGTGGTCTTGTATAGCTTTTTTCATGCTTTCTTTATTTTTCTAAGTTGGCTAGGGAGTTTTCACAGTTTGTTTTTGTTGAATAATAAAGAACATGTCTGGCCTTTGTCCCAGATTCCTGGCACAGAACTTCTAAAACTCTTAGAATTTCCCAAGTAATGGAAATATTTTTGTTATACATAAGCCCTCTTGGATCAGACTTGAGTTTATGTGAATGAGATGATTCAAAATGGGGCCTGGTCACCAGAAAAACCAACCATGTAATTAGGATGTTGGAGCTTTGAGCTGATCTGACCTCTAGGGAAAGTTATGGGACTGGAGGTTGAATTTAATGTTGTAACCCATGATTCAGTCAGTCGTATCTGTGGAATGAAACTCCAATGAAGCTCTGAACATCAAAGCGTGACAGAACTTCCTGTTTGATGATACGCTGGGAAGGTGAAGCACCCTGATTCTGTGAGAAGAGACAGGGAAACACTGTGTTCAGGGCCCTCCCAGACTGTGCTCTGTGTGTATCTTCATTTAGCTAATACTGCTTTGTATCCTTTATAATAAAACTATAATAATAGGTGTGTGCTTGCTTGTGTGTATTCAGGCATCTAACTCTGTGACCCCGTGGACTGTAGCCCGCCAGGCTCCTCTGTCCATGGAATTTTCCAGGCAAGAATACTGGAATGGGTTGCCATTTCCTTTTCCAGGGGTTCATCCCAACCCAGAGATCGAACCCGCATCTCCTGTGTCTCCTGCATTCTCAGGTGGATTCTTTACCCACTGAACTATCAGGGAAACCCTCAGGAACAGGTGTGTGTGAGTGCGTGCTCAGTGCTGATTCTTTGCGACCCCGTGGACTGTGGCCTGCCAGGCTCCCCTGTCCGTGGAGTTTTTCAGGCAAGAACACTGGAGTAGGTTGCCATCTCCTAAAGTCCTGTGAGTTGTTTTAGCAAGTCAAACCTGAGAGTTGTGGGAACCTGTGAATTTGTAGCCAGTTTGGTTAGACATGTTGGTGGCCCAGGACCGCCACAGTGCAGCTAGCAACTGGAGTAAGGGCAGTCTTGTTGGGGACCATGTCCCTGAAATGTGGACTTTGGTGCTACTCTGAGGTTTAGCATCAGAATTGTATTGAAGTTTACCAGTTGGTGTCACAATAGTTTTATATTCCTGTTACAATTCAACTTAAATCAGTGGTCAGATGTGAGTTGATGAGGTGATATACCCAAGAAGGGGGGCATGGCTTTTAGTCCTTTCTGGCCCAATCAGGGCCTCATTCATTCAGTCCATCTACATTTAGTGTCTGTGTATGACAAGGTCTGTGCCAGACAAAACATGGTAGGAATGTCCCCGTACTTATTCCTTAGGAGTTTTTAATGTAATGTAGTAGACGCATGGAATTTTTGCATTCTGTGGTAGAGAAGGAATCTCAGCTCTTGGAATGGCGTTTTCATTCTTTGGCAAGACACTGGGCCTAGGTTAGAGATGGGTTTTCTAGGCAGTGGGTACTTTAGGACCAGAGAGATGTCCAGTGGATGGGGACAGGGGGTTGTGGGTGCCAATGGTTGTTTCAGAATAAATGACTGTTTGCTGGCTGGATGCGTGTATTAGGGCAGTGTTTTTGGAGAGAGGTTAAATGGACCACTGTATCAGAATTTCTCTGTCCCCTGGCTCCCACATCCCCTCCCAGGAATGCTGGTTTTCTTTTCTACCTTATTTTTAGTGATGGAACATGTCGATGGACAGTAGTAAAATGAATAATGTAATAGCCCGTGTCGTCTGTTTATCCCCAACTCTGTTAACTCTTGGGCGGTGACTTGATTTATAGTGTTTGCTAATTTCTCTTGGGGAGTCTTTACCCTTGTATTTACTATACCAGTGTCAAGCTACCACACAGTTTCACTGAACAAGAAGTTAGGTAAAGATTTTCAGAATCAGTTCTCCTGACCCCAGCACCTTCCTCTTTAATTACTTTTTTTTAAATCAAAAATAATTTTATCCATAAGTAGGTTTATGTCCCTCAGGACTAGTTCTAAAAATATATCCACAAAACTTTTACCATATCTAAAATAAACAATAATTCCTTAATATCAAATATTCAACCTGTGTTGACACTTCTCCACACATCTTCAGATAAGGTCAAGAATTACATTTGACTGCCTTATCTCTTAAGCCTCTTTTAGTCTGTAGGATCTTTCTTGATCTCTCTCTTGTTTCCTTTGAAGATTATTTGTAGCATAAAGTTTGTTTTGTGGAGTTTTGCTGATTGCATCCCCATGATGTTTGCATCAAAGTTCCCCGTCCCCTGTTTTTCCTCTCATTTCATAGTTGGCACTAGAGCAGTGGTTTTCAAATGAGGTTCCAGGATCAGTAATATCAGCATCATCTGGGAAACTTATTAGAAATACAGATTCTTAGCTTCACTCCAGGCCTGTGGAATCAGAAGCTCTGAAGAAGAGGCCTTCAATCTTCTCAATGATCCTGATGTATCCTAAAGTTTGAGGACCATTGCTATGTCAGCTTGATGAGATTCAGGTTTGTCTCTCGCCCATCTCACTGCCTTACCCTCACCAACAATGGGTGGTGTCAGGGAGATGCAGTAGAATGAGGAAGGGGCAGGAAAGGGGAGCTGCCAGCCTCCCAGGGAGTGCGGAGCATGGCCTGCTACATCTGCTGTCTGTGTTCTACTCAGGAGGAAATTTTACTATCCAGTGGGTACCTCCACAGTGCTTTATCAGACAAACTGCCTTGATCATGAAGAACATTTGTTTCTGAATTTGCTGACCTCAAATGCTTAGAAACATCTCTTTATTTTGTATCTTACAAAGTCTCACTATGCAGAGAGTTACCATCTTCATGTTGCTTAGTTTCTACAGGTGGTCAGCATGAATACTTTTTAGACTTCTCTCATTGCTGTAGAAAAATACAAATGTTCCAACTTTGCCTGCTTCCTTTCCAGTTGACTTCTTTAGTTCATTAAATGTATTATAATTTCACCCCACAAAATCAAGATGAGCTCAGTCACAAAAGTGGCAAAGTGGTAGAAACAGTTATAGAGTAGTTAATACTTTTTAAAAAGCTCATTCCATGTAAAATTTTTTTTCTATTAAATGAAAAAGAAGTGAAGCTGGTCGTTGGGGATGAGAGTCTTCCAGAAAAAAGATTAAATGGAGCATGTCTGTAAAAAGGTAGAGCACATGTGTGCTCTGGTCTGGCTCCATTTTTGGTCGCATCCCTAGCCTCAGCACTTCCTTCATTGTCCATCTCAGTGCCTCCAGGCCAGAAAGTGGGTTTCCTGTGTCTGGACTGCAGGCTCTCACCTCTTCACCAAGTAAGCTTGGGAATCAAGTCCACTAGATTTGAGTGTTTATGGAGGAATACCCTATTAAATTCTACTTAATAGGGTATTTGAACAAATTGAACAGGATAGATTGAGAGTACTAAGGTGCCTTTCTGCTTTCACATAATCATCAACTGCCCAATTTCATATAATAAAGAACTTTTAATCTAATTAAGCCTTCTTTAGGGTTCTTCCTCCAAAGCTGTTTCCCTAAACATTTGTCTTCCAGAAAAGTATTTGGTGATGCGGAGAGAGAAGGAAATAGAAGCAGAGGTACATCACCATTATACTAAAAATGGCATGGGGAATCAAATTTGATTCTGTTGGGCTACAGTTTTATAAGCCAGGTCTTAAAATTTTCCTGTATCTCAGATTTTGCTCTGAGGTTCTAAGTAGCATGCACACTAATTCTGGCCTTGAAGAAATGGAAAGAAATGATAGCAGAGTGGAAGCTAATGCAACAGTTGAACAATGGATTGTATTTTCTTGTTGGATGGTGGTTTTTGTCCCATCTCCTACTGGATATGTGATACATTTTTCAAAGCAAATGAGGATGTTCAGGATAAGCCACTATTTAATCAGTGAGAATGAATATGCCCCTGCAGATGTTTTCACAAATATTTAGATAAACAATTTCACTTTAGTGTTTCTAAAGAAAAATATATGATCAAAGTAACTTCTGCCTATTATCAGTAATTGTAACAGATAAGATCCTCTGAAGAACAAAGATTTAAGGCCAGCAAGAAAGCAGTTATTGTGAAGTCCAGACTGGCTTACTGATCATGGACTTGAGAACTATTTTTCAGCATCAAGTCACAGAGGAGAGGAGAGAGGATTTTTTTTTTTTAAGATGATGGTGAATAAAATCTTGTTAGCTCTTCAGAAATATGGATTTTTAGCAGTAATAAATAAAACTGTTTACATCAGTCATTAGAAATACAAATCAAAACCATGATGAGGTATTACTTTATACCCACTGTTATAACAGTAAAAAAGTATTATCAAGTGTTGACCAGGATATGGAAGGACTGGAACCCTCGCATCCTGCTAGTAGGAGTGGAAAATGGAAAACAGTCTGGCTGTTCCTCAAAAACTTAAGTATGGAGTTACCATACAGCCCACCAGTTTTACTCCTAGATGTATACCCAAGAGGAATGAAAACATGTAAAATGTATATATATGAAGGTTCATAGTAATGTTATTCTTAATAGCCAAAAAGTGGAAAAACCCAGATGCTCACCAGCTGATGAATGGATAGATGAATGTGGTATATCCATACAATGAAACTGTCTGACAACAAAAAGAAATGAAGTACTAAAAGGTGCTATGAAAGGCCACATATTGTATTCTACCTATACAAAATGTCCAGAAAAGGGAAATCTATAGAGACAGTAAATTACTGGTTGCCTAGGGCCAAGGGGATTGGGCAGGATGGGGAGGGAGTGCTGATGGATATAGGGTTTCTTTTTGAGATGTGGAAAAAGATCTAAAATTGATGATAGTAATGGAGACACAATTCTTTGAATATACTAACAACCATTGCATACTATAAATGGTTAACTATGTGATATGTGGATTATAACTCAATAAGGCTATCACAATAAGAAAAATAAAGCTATTTTTTTTTCTTCCCATCTTATCTCTAGCTATTGCAATCCCAGGCCCTTAAGCTATGGCCAAGTACAGTTATGGTTACTTCTGTTTTTCTTTATATTGACTCAGTCTTTGTACTTAAAGTGAACTTAAGTGGGGTGGGGGGAGTTTTTAAAAGAACTGTTAATGCTGATCTTAGAAAAGTACTCAGTTTTGGACCAGGTTCATCAGTAAATTTTGAATTGTTGGTAAGTACTAATATTTGATAAACTGAATTAGTCTCATGTCAAGATTCCAAATGCAGATTTCTACCGGGGGCTTTAAACATCATTTAAAAAGACATTTTAGACATTTCAAGAAAGAAGGTGCATTCACACAGTTACACTGACATGAGTGTTACCTGGTTACCCTGCTGGCATCCCCAGGCTGATTTTGGATGTTGTCCTTCCATGGCTGAGAGCATGGGCTATGAAGCTAAGAGTGCCTGCACTTAGTCTGGTTCCACCTTTGTTAGTAGAATGAGTTATTTAACCTTTCTTGCCTAAGATTCTTTATCTAAGTGTAATAATACCTCATAAGTTTATGTACTTAATGACTTCATAAGTATGATAGTACCTCATAAAGTTTGTATCAGAGTTAAGTGACTTTATAACCATGAAGTGTTCAGGGCAGATCTTGGCACGTAACTTTTTTTTTTTTCTTGATCAAGACGCATGTGGGATCTTAGTTCCCTGACCAGGGATCAAATTGGGAGTGCAGAGTCTTAACCACTGGACCTCCAGGGAAGTCCCATCCTGGCACATAAATGTTATATGTTTTTATTTATTTTCATCTCCATAATTTCCAGCATTGTTTGTTACCTGGATCAGCAGAATTTCCTTTTGGCTTCTGTATTGACTAAGATTAGGTTTTTTAGATATATATGTGAAGAAAACGGAAACATTAATTTGGAAAGATACATACGCCTCTGTGTTCACAGCAGCATTCTTTACATTAGCCAAGATACAGAAGCAACCTAAGTGTCCATCAGCCAATGAATGTCGATAAAGATGTGGTGCAGGGACATCCCTGGTGGTTGAGTGGTTAAGACTGCATTCTCTTGTGTAGGGGAGATAGGTTCCATTTTTGGTTGGAGAACTAAGATCCCACATGCATCATGGACCAAAAAATGAACAGATGTGATGTATACATACACACACACCCCCAGTGGAATATTAGCCATGAAAATGAGTGAAATCTTGTTATTTGCAGTAGCATGGATGGACCCAGAAGGTATTATGCTCAGTGAAAAAGTCAGACTGAGAGGGAAATATGGTATGTTTTAACTTATATGTGAAATCTAAAAAATAAATGAATAAATATAACAAATATAAATATAACAGACTCACAGATACAGAGAATTGTTGGTTACCAGTGGGGAGAGGGCTGAGGGAAGAGGAGCAAGATAGAGGAAGGGAATTAAGAGGTACAGACTACTAGGTATAAAGTAAATAAGATATGAGGATGTAATGTGTGGCACAAGGAATATAGCCAATGTTTTGCAGCAACTTTAAATGGATATAGTCGATAAAATTTATTGAATCATTGTGGTGGTATACAGTTGAAAGTGAAAGTCGCTCAGTTGTGTCCGATTCTTTGAGAGTCCGTGGAATTCTCCAGGCCAGAATACTGGAGTGGGTAGCCTTTCCCTTCTCCAGGGGATCTTCCCAATCCAGGGATCAAACCCAGGTCTCCCTCATTGCAGGTGGATTCTTTACCAGCAGAGCCACAGGGGAAGTCCATTATACAGCTGAAACTAGTGTAATATTGTAAAGCAACTATACTTTAGTTTGAAAAAGATTAGGTTTGTCTGTAAGTGGCAAAAAATTGGCAGCCTGAAGTTCAGGACCAGTAGAACAGGGGGCTTCATGAGGTTCAGGATCCATGTCCTGCTGCTTTACAAGCCTTTTCCTATTCTTTTCCAGAGTTGAAAGACAAAGGGTAATTAAAACACACAGAATTCGTAGTGTATATTTGTTAAGGTAAAATAAATCCCAGGAGAAATAGCCAAAAGAGTTGATGCAGTTGCCCTTGGGGAGCAGGAATTGCAAGTAGGGAGAGATGGATTAGAAGAGGGCTCTGTTTTGTTGATGTTGTTTTCTTTGTTATAGCCTTATAGTACTAATTGGCTTTTAAATTTATGACATGTTAAAGTTTGATGACAGGATTTTTAGAAAATTAGGGTTATTTCATATAATGATTATCAAACTTTTTTTTACTTAACAGTGTATCTATCTTGAAGGTCTCCCTGGCAGTTCATGTAGGTTTGTGGCATCCTAAATTTTAATGTGTGCATAGAAGTTCATACTCTAGCTATACCAGTATTTCCTTAACTTCTTTTTCTAGACAACTTTTATTTTCACTTTTTCTATTACCTAAAATACTATAGTGATTATAGTATTACATATAGTATTTTATATACATATATAAAACATATTCCTAAAAGTGGAATTATTGCTAGGTCAAAGGCAGTTCACGGTAAAAATTTTGACAGAAACTGCCAGATTTTCTTCCAAAATTTTGAGATCACTCTGATGACTGTGTGGGGAATAGATTGATGTAGAGCAAAGTGGGCTGTGGGAAGACAGGTTTGGAGGCTGTTGCAATCATCCTGGCAAGAAATGATGCCCTTCAGACTAGGGTGGATATGGAGAAAGAAAGACTGATTCAAGAAACAAAGTGGGTGGGAGAACAGATGGAATTATTAATGAAGCAGATGTGAGTAATGAAAGAAAGGAAGGAGTCAGGATGATTCAGGTGGACCCGTGACATCAATTAAAGTTGTCATGTGAGATGAAACTTGCTTGCCATGACCAGGTTAGATGAATTCATAAATGCTTTGCCACTCTGACATTTTGTAACTTGGGGATCCATGATAGCACCCTTATTTATAGGTTGAATGAAGCACATATTGAATACTTTTTCTTTTATAATTGTAGGTGTATAACTTCAGTTGATGTTATGGAGCAAACATTGAGTTTATCACTAAACGTTATAGATTTTAATCTTCTGTGAATCGTTAGGCTCCTTTTATTTTCCTTCTGTCTGCAGCAACACAGCTGACCAGTGCACTGCCTCCTTCCACCAGCTATAGTCGAGAGTGATCTGTATACAGTCCAGTCTGTGATGACTCCCTTTGCTCCAGTTTCTTCATATTGAACAGAAATGCTGTGTCCACAGCTGATCCACTCACAGGGATCATTTCCAAGCAGTTCTCTCCAACTCCACCTCGTCTGGGGGTGTCTGAGCCCCCATCCTCTTTCCGTTGGTCTCACAGGTGTTCAAGACTGGAGGGAAGTAGAGAGCCCTCAGGTGGGGAATCAGGGACAGATACTCTCTACTAGAAGACTTTCCTGCCACTCCCTAGTACTGGAATAGGGAATCTTTTCTTTCTTCTCTCAACTGGTACTTCATCTCTCATTAAGCCTTGGTCACTCTGCTCCATATATTCCCTTCTGGTTTTGCAGTAATATCCAAGGGAATCTTTATCAGGTTAAATCTTTGTTCCTGCTCTTCTCCCCCAGCTGAACAAAAAAGAAAAGATATAGAGATAACTATAGTTTATTACTTCTGAATATGGTTCTGCCCACAGGTTGGCTTCCAAAATGACCTTGCTCACTTCTTCTCCCTCATCTCTGTATTCCTTTCCCATATTGCTCATGCCATATCATATGTCTTCCATTTCCCAAAATCCTAAGTTCACTCAGCTTCCATCCCAACCATCCCTAGACCTGACTATAAATCCAGACCTTCCTTGGCTTTCTGTAGGCACTGTTCCTATGTGCTCACAGAGCACTCTGTACTTACCTTTGTTGTAGTGATATCAATAGATATCACATCATTATGATGATAATTATTGTTCATTTTTAGATAGCTCCTAAGATCTTTGTTGGGCCTTCCTTGTGCTCAGCTGGTAAAGAATCTGCCTGCAATGCGGGAGACCTGGGTTTGATCCCTGGGTTGGGAAAATCCCCTGGAGAAGGGAAAGGCTACCTCCTCCAGTATTCTGGCCTGGAGAATCCCATGGACTACAGTCCATGGGATTGAAAAGAGTCAGACACGATTGAGCTACTTTCACTTTCAAGATCTTTGTGGGCAGGGGCCATATTTGAATCACTTTTATTCATATTTCCCCACTAGATCGCACAGTGCCTGTCATAGAAGGGCTCAGTAATTATTTGTTGAATGAATGAATATGTATTTGGCACCAACCAATATTGAATGATTTTTATTTAGCTCAAAGATAGAGGAAAATCAATACAGAAGAATAATATAGAGGAAAATTGTGATTTTGGAAGAGGATACTTTAATAATAGTTGGAAGCCAGGTTGCAAAAGCCTCAAAAAAAGGTCAGCTCACAAAACCACTCATTTGAGAAGTTTGATATTGGAGGGAAGTTTTTACGTGCATGATATAGCTAGAGGCCCAGCAGAGTCTGCTAGGAGTTCTCTCTGGGTAGATTGTGGGAAGATGGATATCAGATGCTGGACAGACTAGAGAAATAGCTCAATGGGATGGACTTCATTATCATCATATAGTCACAGGTACTGGCAGAAACTACCATACCAGGGAAAACATACTGTTGGAGTTTTTGTTCTAAATTTCAATGACCATGTACCTTGTTCAACCAACACAAGATTCTAGAAAGAAAAAGTGAAGAAAGGATAGCAGCATTCTTTCCCTCTTCTGACCCTCAGAGAAGCAGAATTAATTTGTGTGTGTGAACTCATGGAAGATACTTTTATCTTTTCTCTTTTCCTTCTCTTTTCTCTTTTTTCTTAATTGTAAACTAAGAATGAGTCCTATTACTGATTGGGTCTCAGAACCCTAACTGGGTTGTGCTCAGTTGCTTTAGTCGTGTCCGATTCTGCAACCCCGCTGACTATAGCCTGCCAGGCTCCTCTGTCCATGGGATTTTCCTGGCAAGAATACTGGAGTGGGTTGCCATTTCCTTCTCCAGGGAATCTTCATAACTCAGGGATCAAACCTGCGTCTCCTGTGTCTCCTGCACAGCAAATGGATTCTTTGCCACTGAGCCATTAGCCAGCACTTTTTTGGGGCTTCTCTTGCTTCACTGAGTGGTCCTCCCCTGACACCCTACTTCTCCCTCATCTGTTTCCAGGCACCCTGGGATATTTCTCCAATCTAAAAACCTTCTTGCCTTTGGGGCTTTCCTCAAGCTTTGCCCAGAGATGCACTCTCACCCCCTGGCCTATGCAGGCCCAGCACAATGTCACCCTTTGCTGGCAGCCCTTCCTGGCAGTCTCCATGTTGTGATTAACCGTGCTGAAGGGCCTGCCCTGACAGCTGCTCTGTATCCACTTTTGAGACTTGCTGTGCTGTGCTATGTTAGACTAGGCCGAGGTCCCCCAGACACAAGGCCCTCGGTAATGTCCTGCTTCTGTTCTCTGCCTCTGTACGCAGCTGGTGCTGCTAACATCCTACCAGCCTGGCTTTGAGTGTGCCTATTTGCCTTCCCCGGAGTCACAGAATCTTTCATCCTGAGCTCTGACAGTGTTAGTCGCTAGTCATGTCTGACTCCTTGGGACCCCACGGACTGTAGCCTGCCAGGGTCCTCTCTCCATGGGATTCTCCAGGCAAGAATACCAGAGTGGGTTGCCATTCCCTTCTCCAGAGGATCTTCCCAACCCAGGGATTAAACCCAGGTCTCCTGCATTACAGGTAGATTCCTTACCGTCTGATCTACAGGGTTCTGCCCTGCCCTAATCGTGCTTGGATTTTGTTCTCCAGGCTTTTGTGCCATTTCCTGCCATGGGAAAATTCTGTTGTCTATCATATTTCAATTTAAGAGAGACTTTGGGAAATGTTTTCAAATTCTCTAGATGTTTTTAATATTTACCACATAAAATATTCTGCATGCTCAAAGAACCATGTTTTAATTTTCACAGTATGTCTGAGTTTAGGAGTTCATTTAATCCGTAATAATGATTTTTAGTTTCTATTGAGACTGCATTTGTTAATATTTTTGAGGCACATGTTTTCAGATCAGATAACCTAAATTTTAAGTTTTCCTACTCCCTATCAGTATTTGTTTATGATAGAAAAGGAGAGCATTTTAGGCATTGTTTTCTGCTGGAAGATTTTCTCAGATTTACACTGGTTGAATACTTGGAATCACATAAAGTCTGATCTGCTGTGTTTTGAGCTCTCTAAGCAGTGGTGAAATTAGAATGGGTGGTCTCTGCTGTAGTTACTGACTGCATCCTCCGTGTGCCTTGGCATTGTTATCTTCTTCCAACTGCAGCTGTTTCCTCTGACCCTATACAAGTTTTTAAGATGTGTACTAATTTAAAATTAAATAACACATAGATTTATGAGGCAGCATGTCTGTGCCCATTTTGTTTACCTTTTCATCCACACAGTGATCCATTCGAGCTAAATGCGTTAAGTCTCTTGTTTTTAATTACATTTTACACTGCAAGTCAATTTTTTCTTTTAAACACTTGAACTCTTTCAGTTAGTGGGAATGCTTTAGGAATTTTAAAAAGTAATTTTGTCTTTTTTTTTTGCATGATAGATGGAAGTAGTGATTTTAAGTTCACATTTAAAAATTTTGATTCCTTCTTTATGTCTTTGTTTTAAACATACAGTTCTTATTTTGTGATAGGTCTATAATTTTTCTGTCTAGCCCTTTGAGGTATCCCCTGATAGCACCCATGCTAAATTGTTTCACTATGTGCTTTATAATTTCAGGTTGTATACTAATATTTGGTGGGGTTTTAATTATGGAAACCCCATGAGGCCTGGATTGAGGGCTTATGCTGGTGTGTTTTCATCTGTTTACTGAGTGATGAGACGTGTATTTTCAAATGATCAAAGTCAACTCACCAGCATCGCTGAAGCTTTATAAAATCAGGGATCTTTATTTTGTTCACTAGTGTTTTCTAAATTGTCTACTACAGTGCATGGCATGTACTAGGTACTTTGCTTATACTTTTAATCCACTCTTTTATTGAGGAAGTAGTGACAGATTATTGTAGATACTTTCAGGAAGCACTGGGATTTTCTTTTGATTATTGGCCTATTTGTTCCAGTAACATACCTTTGACCCTGTGCTGTGCAAAATGATAATTCTAATCCTATTAAGATGAGCATTTCCCTCCTTCCTGGGTCTATATTTGTTTCAGAAACTTTGCATTAGAGTTTGGCTCTCAGAGCCATCTTCAATTTCTTTTTTAGTAACTCTCAAATTTCTGTTTTTTAGAGATTAATAAGGCATATTCTATATGTTTTTTAAAATAAAATTAATCAGATTAATCTTCAAAGATAGAAAAACCCACCTTGTTCAAATGATATAGTTCAGTAGTAAGAATTCAGATAACCATCAAACACAAGGAATGATATAGGTGAGAAGCAGGAAAAATAGCAAAAAGAAAAGAAAAATTTTAACTTAAAGACATGTGATACAGTTTTCTAATTAATACACTGACCATGGGTGAAGAAAACCCATCCATATTGAAGGAGAGTATAACTTAATGGTACATTTTTAAATTTTAGTGTAATACTCATTAAATTATTTTAGTTAGCAGGTCTTGTAATTATTTTTAAAAGAAGAAAATTTAAATGTTTGATATCGTGACATTACCAGTAAATTTAGTAGACTTTTTACTTATCTGGTGTGGTACAAATTGAACTTGAATGTGAGCAGAAATAAAATTGCCATTCATGTTAAAGTTATAAAGAGTTTGTTTTCAAAGACATATATATATTTTTTCTGTTGTCTGTATGTGATCATGTTGAACCACTGTCTGTGGTTGATGATGAAAGAATATGAATTTACCCACCACTTGGTATTGAGTTTCCTGGTTCTACTGTGAAAGATCTTTACAAAAAGGAGAACTAAAGGTAAGTTGTGTGACATAATGATGACTAGATGTTATTTTTTTGTTTTGCAGTTCCGATTCCTGGCAGGTTTGATCGGCGAGTGTCAGGTATGTATTTTAAGATGGGATTATCTTAAATAAAAATAAGTTCATCTTTTCAATAAAAAGGTAAGTCGATAGCATTATAGAACATTATCAGAATTACCTATGATGCCTTTGTTCTGTTTCATTTTGTTTTGAATATATATGTGCTTATTTTTAGATTACTATAGTAAGTTTGTCTCATTTATGTCATTGATATTTTTCCATGTTCATAATTGAGGCTTCTAACAGCAACTTTTCATATTACTATTTCTGGCATTCTAGACCATGCTTGCCATTGATTTTTTTTGAGGTTTATTTATTTTCATTTTTTGGCTGTGGTGGGTCTTTGTTGCTGCACACGGGCTTTCTCTGGTTGAGGCGAGGGGGCTACTCTGTGTTGTGGTACGTGGGCCTCTCCCTGTGGTGGTTTCTTTTTGAGGCACAGGCTCTAGGGTACTAGAGGTGCTCTAGTGGCGGTTTGTAGGCTCTGGAGCCTGGGCTCGATAGTTGTGGAGCATGGGCTTGGCACGTGCGAGCTTCCCAGAGCAGAGGCTGAATCCATGTCTTCCGCATTGGCAGGCAGATTCTTGACCACTGAACCACCGGGGGAGTCAGCCATTAACTTCTTGCTCGTGTTGTTGAGCCCCTTAAATTAATTCCTAGGTTGCAGCGCTGGGAGTAGCAGTCCCTGGTCAGAGACGGAGCATTGCTTTGGCTTCTTCTTTGCACTGCTTTCAAGAGACAGTCTAGAAAATAGGCTGCAGGGAGAAAGATGCCCTGCAAGACCTGTTCTTCCCCTCTGTCTCACTAATATAGGTGGTGCTGACTCCTTTCATTTATTTTTTGAATATATTTTTATATTCTTGACTTACAAATGTACTCTTTTAATTTAGAAGTAAAATAGTGCCTCAGATTGTTTTGTCTGGCATTCCTTTGATTATTAACAAAAAATGAATATTTTCCAAATACAGGAAGTCTATTTTTATTTTTTTATATGTGATTAGTTTAATAATACGTTTCCCATTTAACTGTTGTGATCTAGATAATTTAATTTTGCTCTTTTTTATTGACTCAAAAATTTTAATCTGTGACTGGTATCTTGAATCCTTCCTGGCACACAGCAAGTACTCAGTAAATATGTATTGACTATATACATCTCTCTTTATTTCATGATTATTAAGCTGAGAAGGTCCCCATTTTTTCATAGAACTGATAAATATGTTTTCTGAAAGTTTTTCTTGTAATTAAAATGCTAAGCTTCTGGATATAGCTAGTTTATTTGGTCGTACAGTTGGGATGTTAATGTGTTTCAAAATCGCTATTCGAGCTATGTGTGTCCTGTCATTCTTTCATATCCCCTTGTTTGGGAAAGTTTCTTGATTTTAAATTGTCATGTGACCTAATATCTAGTAAGGCTCCAAATCCCTTTCCTGACAGTGCTTTTCTTTGAGAGAATCTGGTCATTTATGTTTTCTGAAAGTTTTTGCTAAGACTGTACACCAAAGTCTGTTGAAAGGAGATGGAAGAATGTGTTGTTTCCTATAAAAAGTCATTTACAGAGATAGAAATTCCCTGTGGTCCAGTGGTTAGGACTGAGCTTTCACTACAGGGAGCATGGGTTTGATCCCTGGTTGGGGGTGAAAAGGAACTAAGATCCCTTATGCCTCGAGGTGCAGCTAAAAAAAGAAAAAAAAAGAGTCATTTATGGAGAGGAAATAGAGTAGGAATTAAGGCTAGTATGAGACTTATGAACTGCTATCTCCATTTCTGTTCTTCCCTGCACCTCGTTTTACCCAAAGTTTCATAATAATAGCTGTTGGCATCTGTGGGACAGGCCTGGGAAATGGAGAGTGCAGTGACACCTCCCCCAAAGGTCACAGAGGGTCACAGATGAATTGCTGCGTAGGCTGTTTGTCAGTGTGTTCAGTCCTTGAACTCTGCAGAACGCAGACAAGTGCTTGGTATTATCCCTCACCCTTAGCTCCTACAGTCTTATTGAAAAGTTAGAACTTGTTAATATCACTCAAATGTTTAATGAAAATAAAGAATTCTTAATAGAACCAAAAATGATTATGCAGCAGAGAAAATAGCTTGTTAGCAAGAACTAATGGTTTTTTGAGTGCCGGCTGTGTACTCAGTACACATTTTTAAGGTCTTCCTAATTGCCTGCCTTGTGTAGTTGAATATAATCCTTACACTAACACTATGAGTTACATGCTCTGATTACCCCATTATTCGGGTGGGGAAACTGGGGCAAAGCAGAGGTTACATAACTTGAAACAGTCAAGGTGATAAAATGCCGAAAGATAGCTTAATGCCTAAGTACTAACCTTCCCATCCCCAAGTACCCATTCTTGTACCCGCTAGAACTGTTGCTCAGTCTTCAGCTAAATCCTGTAAATTTCTTAGCCCGTACTCTGAGTTCAGTCTTCATCGTCATGATTTAGCTAAAGCGTGGCTTGCCCTCAAGGCTCACTTCTCTTTCCCTTTCCTTGTAACACTGATGGCAGATGTGTGAATGTCTCTGTTGTTCCACGTCGCTTCTAGAACTCTCTCTCTCTCTCCCCTCTCTAAACCCCTCAGCCTCAAGCCTCACATTATATTCTCCCAGCCACCTCCTCCTTGTTTTAGTCCTCTAATAACTCCCAGGTTCCTTCTCGTTTCCACATGAATAATCCTTTCAGCGTCTGGTCCTTCCATTCCTTGACCTCTCCTCCAGGGTTGTGGTCTTCCGCCTGCCTCAGCCACTCACTGCTGTGGTTGTACTGTGGTAGGACCAGCATCGCAACTCTCCATATTCTCAATCAGTGTTCCAGGTCTCCCACCACTGCCCGCTGTCTTCTAATAGCTCCTTTGCTGTCCTCCTCCAGCTCTCACAACTCTGTTGATCTGTCTCCTTTTCATTCTTTCTCAGTTCCTCTTTACTAACCTTAAATTTCTTGATCAGTGATTATAGCCACTTCCCTCAGTTCTCTTTTCCTTTTATATTTGCTTGGCTAAGCCACACTCTGGTTAAACCCATTCTCCACATATTCTGTGTCTGCACCGCATCTGTACTTGGTGGAGGAAAAACACACAGCCCTGCTGACTGATCTTACCCTCAGTTCATGATCATTAACCTCTAGTACGCTCTTGGTGACTACAACCATACTGTTTCCATACTTCTTTCACTCTCTTGTTCTCCTAGGTAAGTCTTTCATACCTTCTTTCTCCCCAAACCTATAACACCTCCTCCCACTCCTATTCCTAGCAGATAATCTTCTCAATTTAACTAAAGAAACAGAAATAATAGAAGAGAATTTCCATAGACTCCCATGTCTGTCCTTCGCCACCTGCCTGTGAGTCCATTTGTCCACCTGTACACTAGACCTCAACCCTTCATCCTTCCAGCAGTTACCTCTTCTTTATCCTGCATAATCTTCATCCTTCAGCTGGTTTTTCTCAGCAGCATATCATTGGTGCTCCCTTCTTAAAATAAAACTTTTACAAATCACTCTTCCCTCTCCAGCTGCCACTCTTTCTCTCTGCCTATCTTTATAGCAAAACCTCTTGAAAGAGTGGTCCATACATGCTTCCCATTCTCTTCTGTTCTCTCTTGAGCCCGTTCTAGTCAAACTTTGGTTCCCATATCTCACCAAAGCTACCTTTGTGGACTGCTCACTCAGATTCTTCAGACCCTCATGTGAAGGATACCTTCTCAGGCCTTAAGTAAGTCCTCTCTAAAATCCTCACCCCTCCCCAGCACGCGTGAACAGCCTATCTCCCTACTGTATTTTCTCCTTAGTGCCCTTCCTCTTTCAACTTACTCACCCCATTTACCATCTGGTTCACTATACAAGGGTATAAACGCCAGTCAGGCAGGGAGTTTCATCTGATTTGTTCACTGGTGTATAGTTAACATTTGCAACACTGTAGGTAAATATGGCTGGATCAGGAAGGATCAGGAATCAGGAAGAGAAATTATTGTAGGCAGAGAAAAAAATCGAGAAGCGCTTCTTGGAGGGAGGCAGAAATTGCACTGGAAATTGAAAAATATGGTTATTCTTGGGCCAGTACCCAGAAGGATGCATTCTAGGTAGAAGAATGTCTTAAGACTTGAAGGAGGATAAGCGGGACTCAGCTGCTCTGGCCGTAGGAGAGGAGATCAAATTGGAGGAACTTCTCTGGTGGTCCAGTGGTTAAGACTCTGCTTCCACTGCAGAGAGCATGGGTTCAATCCCTGGTCAGGAAAGATCTGTGTGTGCCATGAGGTACAGCCAAAGGAAAAAAAAATAATAAAATAAATTGGAAAGAGAATTAGGGAATGGGCTCCTGATGTGATCCAAGGATCTCAGCTAAACTATTTGTGTGAATACATGTGCTTTGTCAGACACTGCAGAAGAGAATTCGACACTCAGGATGTCTGACTGAATAATAACCTGGAAGGTAAAGCAGCAGAGGAGAGCTCACAGTTCTTGAGTGTCTCCTGTGAGCCAGGCCTTGTATTTAAATGTCCCCTCCTATTAGCCCTTTAACATGGTTCTAGTATTGTTATACCGTCTTACCGTTGAAGAGACCAAGGACTGGGGGCGTAGAGAAATAGTGTGGAATCATGGATCCACTCTCAGACTGTGGTGTGCGTAGCTTCAGAGATGAGGCCTTCCCCTCTTTGATGCTGCCTCTCCCCTGCAAAGTACTGGAATTGAAAAACTGCAGCTTCCAAATCCTACATTCTAGCGGAACATCCCCTCTACATCAAGCGATGAATACATCAGTTGAAAGACAGTCCATAAATTCTTTAAAGGCAGATTTCTTGAATTCATCCTAGATTAGCATTGACCGTCCTTGAGTTTGAAATGTTAGTTTGATTCTGTTAATTTAAAAAGTTAAAAAAGGAAAACCAAAAACCTTTCATTTTGTAGGTTACTGCTGTTTAAAAAGGCGCCCAGTCTGTAGTGTTTTGTTATGGCAACCCTAGCTCTCTAATATACCAGGCTGTATCAACTCTTCACGGGAACCAGCAGGACAGCATAGGGCCTGAAGCCAGTGACCAGGCCTGGTAGAAATGAAGGGGTTTTCTCTCACAAGTACATTTTAGTGATTCACATTTCTGGATGAAGAAAGCAGCGGTTAAAATCTAGAGGAGGAAGTTATGCTGGATGATCTATTGTTTGTACAGTTCCCTATTACTAACTAGTGACATCTGCTGGACAGTGGTGGCAACATCGACTGCCTCAGGTGAGGGGCTGCGCTGCTCTTTTAGCCTTTGTCTTCAGTAGGGCTTGAGCATCTCAGGACATTCAGTGCAGTTCTTGAGTCTGCACAGAGGATCACACTGACCCTGGGACTCCCCCGGTAACTTTTACACTGAGATAAGCTTCCTGATATTTAGAGCCATAAGGGACAGCAATCACGGAGACCTAAGAATAGATTGTTATAGAGAAAATGAGAAAAGTAATTTGGGATCGGGATCAGGAAGAAGTAGAGAGGTTGAGGTAAACAGCGGAAGAAGAAAAAGGAGCTGTCTGATGTTCAAAAAGAAAAGCAAAAATATCCAAACCAATTAAAAAAATAAAGATACACTGTTTTTCCACGAACATCTGTGTGCTCAGTCATGTCCAACTCTTTGCGACCCCATAGACTACAGCCCACCAATTTCTCTGTCCATGGGATTTCCCGGGCAGTTCTGGAGGGGGTTGCTACTTCCTTCTCCATTTTTCATAACTAGGAAACATTCATGATTTTAATGAAAATAATTGCTTTTGTTTAAATCATAGTGCTGTGTCTTAAGACTTCAAGATATAACATTTGTTGCCTCAGTTACATTAATGTCTAAAAATACAAAAATGATCTAAGTGCTACAGTACTTTCCTCCAAAATCAAAAGAAGAGCAAGCTTGAAAATAAGTGAGCTCAAGACTAAGTGTCATTATCAGTAAAATCCTGTCAGTCTCATCATTAAAAGACTTATTATTTTCAACTTTTTAAATGAAAAATTTCCATACATATGCAAAAGTAGAAAAGTTAGTATAATAATCCCCGTGTACCCACCTATCTCCCAAATGAGGGTTTTTTTTAATGCATTTTTCAAAGAAGACATTTTGAAATCCTGGACCAAGGAGTAACAGGGTAGATGGAATAAAGGTCAAGTGTGAGAATATTTCTGAGGCAGAATTTGATGTATTCATTGGGTAACAGGTGGAAAGAAGGCAGTAATGGTGAGTTCCAAATTTCTAGTTTAGAAAACTGGGCTGACAATAACAGCATTAATCAAGAGCACAGAGAACCAAGAAGTTTGCAGTTTAACATAGTATCTGATGAGTTGCCTTCAATACAGCTTCCTCAGCTCCCTACCCAAATACCTATGAAAATGTGAAAAGTGATAGCAATAACATCTAAGAACTCAGGAAGGTGTCTGCCTTAATCTTTAGGACAGACCTGAGATAAACTTGTCTCCTTGTGGAAACAAGAATGGCTTGGTGAAAGATAGGGAATCATTATTCCATCTCTTACTTGGCTCAGCTCCAAAAGCCTGTGCTACCAGGGGTTGGGCAGCGCTCTATACAGAACATTACCTGATGCTGTTTTAGGGATTAGAATGATGTCTGTTCTCTTACTCCCTTCTCCCGAGTTTTTCTCCATCTATTTAAGGATCCTGGTTTCCTGTTAGGCAGAGTATTGATGGCAGTGCAGCAGAGAAAGCATGGCCCACACCTATAGGCTGGACAAGAAAGGGCGTCCTGTCTACAGGTCATGTGGGGAGTCACCATGTCTCAGGTATTCCATTAGTTCAGAAAATCAGTGGGAAGGAGGAAGCTGGAGGGCAGCTAGACCAGCACTGTGGGGAGTAAATGTCTCTAAGAAATCAGGGATTGAGAGTGGTATGTATCATCTCATCCCTTCATTGCAGATACATAGAGATTTTTAGCCATCAAACAGAAGAATGGAGTGTAGGGTCAAGAACCAGTTATATTCCTTGCCTGCTCACAAATAAGACGTAAACCCTAACAATAAAAGGCTTGTAAATGAACTTGCTGGATTAAGGATATAAAACGAATGAAGATTAGGAGGGTCCACTGCAAAATGCTAATTTGTTGTTCAGTTGCTCAGTCATGTCTGACTCTTTGTGACCCCATAGACTGCAGCACGCCAGGCTTCCCTGTCCTTCACCATTTCCTGGAGTTTGTTTAGACTTATGTCCATTGATTTGGTGATACTATCCAACCATCTTGTCCTCTGTTGTCCCCTTCTTCTGCCTTCAGTCTTTCCAGAATCAAGGTCTTTTCTAGTGAGTCAGTTCTTCACATCAGGTGGCCAAAGTATTGGACCTTCGGCTTCAGCATCAGCCCTTCCAATGAGTATTCAGGGTTGATTTCCTTTAGGATTGATTGGTTTGATCTTGTAGTCCGAGGGACTCTCAAGAGTCTTATCCAAGACCACAGTTCCAAAGCATTAATTCTTTGGCGCTCAGCTTTCTTTATGATCCAACTCTCACATCCATACATGACTACTGGAAAAACTATAGCTTTTGGAAAAACCATAGCTTTGACTAGACAGACGTTTGTCAGCAAAGTAATGTCTCTGCTTTTTAATACGCTGTCTAGGTTGGTCATAGCTCTTCTTCCAAGAAGCAAGCATCTTTTAATTTCATGGCTGCAGTCACCATCTGCAGTGATTTTGGAGCNTTCAAAAGCATCAATTCTTTGGCACTCAGCTTTCTTTGTGGTCCAACTCTCACACTGATACATGACTGCTAGAAAAACCACAGCTTTGACAAAACAGGCCTTTTTTAGCAAAGTATTATCTCTGCTTTTTAATACGCTGTCTAGGTTGGTCATAGCTCTTCTTCCAAGAAGCAAGCATCTTTTAATTTCATGGCTGCAGTCACCATCTGCAGTGATTTTGGAGCCCAAGAAAATAAAGTCTGTTGCTGTTTCCATCATTTATCCATCTATTTGCCATGAAGTGATGGGTCCAGATGCCATAATCTTAGTTTTTTTAATGTTGAGTTTTAAGCCAGCTTTTTCACTCTCCTCTTTCACTTTTATCAAGAGGCTCTTTAGTTCCTCTTCACTTTTTGCCATAAGGGTAGTATCATCTGTATATCTGAGGTTATTGGTATTTCTCCCAGCAATCTTGATTCCTGCTTTGCTTCGTCCACCCCAGCATTTTGCATGATTTACTCTGCATATGCATATAAGTTAAATAACCAGGGTGACAATATACAGCCTTGACATACTCCTTTCCCAATTTGGAACCAGTCTGTTGTTCCATGTTCGGTTCTAACTGTCCCTTCTTGATCTGCATACAGATTTCTCAGGAGGCAGGTCTGGTATTCCCATTTCTTTAAGAATTTTCCACAGTTTGTTGTGATCCACTCAGTCAAAGTCTTTGGCATAGTTTTATGAGAGGGCAAGAGAAGTAAAAATTTTAAGGGCAAGATCTGTAATACTCAACAGCCTTGAAGAGAGGACAGTTGTTGAAAAAGCTTGGATAGAGAACAGAACCAAGATAATGGCAATTAAAGTTCCAGAAAACCAGAACAAATGAAATGTGATAATAGCAGTAGTTCAACGAGTTGGCATTTACTGCCTCCTTACCGTGTGCCAGGCACTTGTTTACTTAAATCCTTACAACAGTCCTCAGAGGGGAATCACTACTGTTAGCTCCAGTGTGCAGAAGAGAAGGTAGAGATTTGAAGTAAACCAAGCCAGGTCACACAGTTATTGCAAATAATTGAGGATTTTTTAGAAGAAAAACTTTTCCTTAGCTATATTGACGTATACTAAAGCTGTTGTGAGGAAGGAACAGGTTTGTAGCTTTCTGGGTAACACAGTGATCACATCTAGACATTCCTGACAAAACAGTTTATGAGTACACTAACTTTTTTATTCATTACATAATTCATTGTATCTATTGTCATCCCTAAGGGTAAGATTTTAAAAGCATGACTTGTATTGCATCTCCAATTCTAGCTCATCTTGTGTTCTGTATTTGTATTAATATTCCCCTTTTCTCCAGTGAAAAACTAAGTATATATTTGTTTACTCACAACTGTAGTACACAGAGGAGTTTTGGAATTATTGTACCACTGCTGACATCAATTCTTTTTTGTCATTGGATACATCCCACTGGTCAGATTATTATGTTCAGAAGCTACTTAAAATTACTCCCCTTTCCTTTTCTGTGGTTATGTTATCAACCTGATATGTGGTTAGATTCATTAGTTTCTCTTTGTATTCAATTTTCAGGTCCTCTATCCTTATCAAATTTATTGTTAAGACTATATAAAACGTTTTAACAGGGCTTAAATGTGAAAACTATGTAAAATTTTGTTCTCAGAGAAGTTTCATTCCTTTCCCTACCCTGTCCCTCTTTTGTTTCTGCCTACCTTCCAGGAAACAATTTTATTACATTTTGGTTTATCCTTCTCCTGTTCCCTTTTGGAAAAATAAATACATTAAAATTTTTTATATGGGCTTTCCTGGTGGCTAAGCTGGTAAAGAATGCAGTGTGGGAGACCTGGGTCTGATCCCTGGGTTGGGAAGGATCCCCTGGAGAAGGGAAAGGCTACCCATTCCAGTGTTCTGGCCTGGAGAATTCCACGGACTCTATAGTGCATGGGGTTGCAAAGAGTCGGACATGACTGAGTGACTTTCACTTGTGTGTGTATGTATGTCTCTCTCATATGTGTGTGTGTGTGTGTATTCATACTTATTTATTCCCTCTCCCCATCATTTTTAGCTCTCCTTTCTCGTGGAAGTCATTCTTTATGGAAGGACAGTCTGCTACATATTAATAGTATATTCTTCACCTCCTTTTTTTGCCTTTTTCCCCCATAGAGCTGACTGTTAATTAGCCAAAGGGGGTCTTTCTCAATCTTTCTCATAGCTGAATTATTCAAATGCATACTTATATCATTTATGATATTCTGGTATTGTAAGCAATTGTTTAATTAGCATTTTTTTGTTAACATTTTTAAAATCTTTGAGTTATGATAAAGACAAGTCCTGCAGCCCATTGGTGCAAACACAGATTACCTACAAAGAAAACTTGAGTTGGCTTTAAATTATATAATATTGTATTTATAAGAGAGCCTGACAAATAGTATTATATTCGTTTTGTTAAAATTCATTCTTTTAAGTCATTCTAATACATAAGGAGGTTGAGATATTTTGATTTTTTTTGTGAGTACTCAATTCCATATCCATATGTCTATATTGCATGTATTGTACTTGGTGGTTTTCTGTTCCTGCTTCATAGCTCAGCAGAGACAGCACTTCCTTGCTTATCCTTGCCACTACCCTATAATTTAGTAGATGATGTTTTTTATGGTTTCTCTCCTGTTTGGTCTACCAATCCCTGGATAGCTGACTTTTCATCACTAACAGAATGCCTGGCATTACTAGGTACTTGGTGTATTTGTTAATTGAAGGAAGGGCTTGCAAAGGTCATTATAGCTTTAGAAAACAGTTAACAAAAGGAAATTATCTTTACTTCCTATTTTCCAATAAAATACACATCTGTTTTATTCATTTTTCTCTTTTATTTTTTCTCTCCAACTTTAGTCTGTGCTGAGACCTATAACCCTGATGAGGAAGAGGAAGATACTGATCCAAGGGTAAGAACTGCAGCAAAGGTATTAGGTAGAATAATTTCAGTCCCCACTCACTCCCCTTTTTCTCTATACCAAGTCTAATCATGCTGATATTTAAAATGAATACAGATTAAAATCTCAGCAACATACCATCTTTTATCTAACAGACTGACAATTGTTAAGAAGAATAGGAAGCAAGATTGGTTGAGGATATGGTAGGGGTGCCTAGCTGTAGCTGTCAGCTTTACACTTAGTCAAGCCAACTGACTCAGTAGTTACCTGCAGGATAGTTCATGCCTACCAGTTGCATCCTTCCTAAGGATCCTTTCTAAGGAGGTTAATGCAGTATTATAATAGTGAAAGATGGAAGCAACATAAATGAACTAAAATAGGGGTTTCCAGGGGCTAAATTATGGCACATTCAAATCAAGAAAATCTGAAGCCATTGGAAATGATGGTACAGGACTGGGTTTAATGACATGGAATGATGTAAATTTGAGGTACATTTTATACAGCATTTTATAATATAAAAAAATTTAAAATATCTATCCATCTTCATACCTATTTACTTGTTTACTTATTTGTAAAAAGATTTATGCCTGGAAGGATACATCCCAGATTTTAACAGTAATTGTTGCAAGACTACAGTTGATTTGGGGGTTGCTTTTTCAAAAACTCAGATTTTTAAACTTTTATATAGTTAACAAGTTACTTTTATAAAAGCAAATTTGAAACATCTTTTTAAAAAGATTGATGTTATGAAGAAACTTTAATGATTTTTCAAATATGTCTTAAAGTGAGCAGACTAGAAAAGATTTCTCAACTATTCTAATAATAAAATGCTACCATTGTGTGAATATAATAGACATGTAAGTTTTTAAATTTTTCATTCTTGATGTTATAAAATTTTGAAAAGACTTTTAAAAGTTAAAACGTTTTCAACTGACTATTTAATATTATAAATTTAAATTACTTAGCACTTTTGACATCTGTTATTTCTAGTCTAAATTAAGTGATGTCGATTTTTTAGGGTGAAGACAATACTTAGGATGGCGCTTAATAGGTTTTTCAATTATAACAGCAATGCTGGGCAATAATTCTTTTTTAGTTCAAAAAACATGTATTGACTATCTATAGTATTAGTGGTAGTAGTAATAATTTTTGAGCACCTACTGAATGCCAGGTTCTATTTTAAACACTACCTGTATCAGCTCATTTAATTCTATGGCAACTCTGATTTTGTAGGCACCACTATTATTACTGGTAATACTAAGTTTGTCGATGTTTGAACTCCAGCTTATATAGTGGTTGTTTACTTGGCATCTCCATTTAGATTTCAATAGACAGCTTACAGTGAGCTCCTGATGATTTCCACTGAGACATTCTTTTTCACCCAGCTCATTAAATGGCAGCTCCATCCTTCCTGTTGCTCAGGTCCACAATTTTAAGGTCACCTTCAGCTCCTCTTAATTTTTTATACCCACATTCAATTTTTCAGCAAATCTAATGGGCTTGGTGTTCAGATCATATCCAAAATTCCAGTACTTCTCAATACTTCCATGGCTACTACCTTGGTCTTAATCACCAGTTTAACACTAGGATAATCACAGACGCTTTCTGGCTTCTGCTCCTGTGTCCGTCAAGGCTGTTCTTCACTTAGGAACCAACTTGAGCCTTTAAAATCATCAGTCAGATCTCTTTCCTTCCCCAGTCAGAACCCTGAGATTGCCCCCATGTCACTAGAGAAAAGTTCCAGTTCTGTAGTTTACATTGCCCCCCACCTAACCCCCAAACCAGGTCTCTTCCTGATCTTTTCCCCTCACTCTTTGTCAGTCACACCTGTCTCGTGGTTTTTCTCAAACATGCTATTCACCAATCGTATTGTTTTCACTTGCTGTTCCTTCTGCTTGAGGTCATCTTCACAGAGATGTCCACATGACTTACTCCCTCAGGTTGTCCTCAGCTCCTTAGGATCTCGACACAAATGTCACCTTCTCAGGCCTCATCTGGACACATACCTGCATGTACACACACACTTTTAATCACCCTTCCCTGCCTTATTTTTCTCCTTAGCCCTGTCACTCTCTACCATCCTTTATGTATTTATTGATGGTGAGAGCAGGTGTTTGTGTCTTGTGTTCACTGCTCTGTCCCCAGAGCTGAGATGGTGCCTGGCACCTAGCTGATGCAAATGTTTGTTGAATGAATGAACATGTAACCTTCTGCTTTATGGATGGGGATTCTGGGGCTCCTAGCGGATAGCTGACTTGCTGCCAGCCATATCCCCATCCCATTGCCTGTCCATGATCAGGGTACTGCTTGGTATTTGTATAAAATTAAAATTATGGTAAACGTGCTCTTAATTTTTCCCATTTTTAGGAGAAAGAGAAATATTCTAATTTGTAAGTTAAGTAATATTTTAAAATAGAATATTAAAATTTCCCTTGTTTTCTTTGGATTGGCAGGTGATTCATCCTAAAACTGATCAACAGCGGTGCAGACTTCAGGAAGCTTGCAAAGATATTCTTCTTTTCAAAAATCTTGATCCGGTAACACTGAGTTTTTAAAATATTTTTGTCTTTTAGCTTTTCATCATTTAAACAGTTTTTAGCATCTTAGCCACAGCCATATGAGGCAATAAAACCTTAGCTGCTTCTTTTGCATTGTGCTTAGCACTGTAGCTAAACACAGATGACTTTCAATATTTCTCTGACCTGCTTTGGTACTTCCTCCAAGGCAGTATCATTTGTGAACCATTTGGGTCATGTCAAAAGGAAATGCTCAGGTTTGCATGACCCTGGCTTAGTTCGGAGGGTCTTTATTTATGCTGCAAAGTAATTTCACTAAAGATGTCAGTGTGGTGTCCTCCTTACCGGTAGCAGTTACACATTGGAAGTGGGTGACTGCTTCTCACCTCCTTGGTGTGAGGCATCTCATATGATTATTCTCAGTGAAGACCTCAGGCCTGGGACACACAGAGTGGTATGTGTCTATACGGCTCTGCACAGGATCTGTGTGTGCCTGTCTTCCCTCTCTTGGTGAAGATGGAGAACAGGGCTGCCTCCTGAGCACAGAGATGCTTCAGATTCCCTATTTCTTCAATACCTTGAGGGCCTTGTGCTGAAGGCCCATCGATGACTAAAGTGCTGGGCCTGCTAGGGAATCCCAGAATGTGCAGAGACAGGAGGGATGGGGAATAGAATTTTCCTACTACCCAGTTCCTGCAAATAAAGTCTTCTGAAGATATTCCTATAGCCTTCTGGGAATTGGATTGGTCAACATGAGTCCATGATGTATTCCTGGCGTCTGTAAACCAGATTGTTTAGTAGATTTGTGGTTATAGGAATAGCTGGAACTTTAATCAGAAATTTATTAGTCTGAGATTGAATAAAACAAGGACAGTGAGTTCAAGGAAAGGCTGGTTGTAAGAAATACTCGTCTGTCTGCTGTTTTCCCTGGAAGACCCATCTGTATCAATAGGAAAGGGACTTACTTCTTTATCTACTGTGAATAAAACCCCTCGTAAATGTTATACTAGCAGATGTTCTAAAGGAAGTTGCTATGTCAGTCTAGTATTCAGATTTTTCTTTGTGATGAAGAACATCATTTTACCATTTCGGTATTAAAAAATGAAATTTTCAGATTTAGTTATATTTTTCTGACATTTTATCATGAAAATGTTCAAATACAATGAAGTGAGAGGGTTTTACAGAACATGTATTTATCCTCTGCTTTGATTCTAACATTAACATTTTACTATGCTTGTTGTGTTGTATACCACCTACCCTCAACAAAGGGGTTAGCAACCTTTTGCTTAAAGAATCAGATGTGTGCTGTGCTTAGTCACTCAGTCATGTCCCTACTCTTTGGGACCCCATGGACTGTTGCCCACCAGTCCATCTCTGTCCATGGGGATTCTCTAGGCAAGAATACCAACGTGGGTTGCCATGCCCTCTTTCAGGGTATCTTCTCAACCCAGGGATCGAACCTAGGTCTCTCTCATTGCAAGTGAATTCTTTACCATTTGAGCCACCAGGGAAGCGTATAGCAAATATGAAACATTTCTGTCACAACTACTCAACTTCATTATTGTAGCAGGAAAGCAGCCATAGGCAATGCATAAATGAAAGTGTGTGGCTGTGTTCCAGTAAAGCGTTTCCAGTCAGCTGTTTGCTGTCCTGCATTAACCCATCTTTTTTTTTTTTTTTTTTTTTTTTTTTTCCCTCCCCCTCCTTCCCCCTTCTTTTTACCTCCTTTCCCCCCTCT
>SJYV01019590.1:48278-127456 GCA_006410875.1 Neotragus pygmaeus
TAGTCAGCAAAGTAATGTCTCTGTTTTTGAATATGCTATCTAGGTTGGTCATAACTTTTTTTTTTTTTTTTTGTATAGTCTCAGTATAGTTCCCTTAAATATTTTGGTGTTCATATCATGAACTGGAGTTCAATATTTGTTTGTTGCTTTTTAATGTAAAGTTTACATGTAATGAAATGCATGCATGAGTTTTAAATGTACATTCACTTAGGTCTGACAAATGTATAGACTTAAGTAATCCAAGCGCCTGTCAAGAATATAGAATTTCAGGGACTTCCTTGGTAGTTCAGTGACTAAGACTCTGCACTTCCAATGTAGAGGGCCCAGGTTCAATCCCTGGTCGGGTAACTAGATCCCTCATGCCACAGTTAAGATCTAGCACGGCCAAATACATAAAAATAAATATTTTTTAAAAAGAAAGAGGATTATAGAACTTAGGACTTCCCTGGCGGTCCAGTGGCTAAGACTAAGACTGCACTCCCAATGCAGGCACTTATCAGGGAGCTAAAGTTCCGTATGCCACACAATGTATGCAGCCAGAAAAAGGATACAGAATATTTCTACCACTTCAGAAACTTCCCTCATGCCCCTTCATGATCAATTCTTATTCCCTTCCCCACAGAGGCAACTTCTATTTTGATTTATTCTACCATAAATTCATTTTACCTTCTAAAATTTCGTATAAGTGGAATCATACATGATATGCAATCTTATAAGATTTCATATAATAAATCATACATGATTTCTCTCTGTTGTGACAAACTCCTTTTGCTCAGCACAATATTTTTGAGATTCTTTCTTGTTGTTCAGCATTCCATTTTCTTTTTTCACTTTTTATTTGGAACTAGTTTTAGCCTCACAAATAAGATGTAAACATAGTAAAGAGTTCCCATATGGCCCTCATCTAACTTCCTCCAATGTTAGCATCTTACATAACCACAGTACAGTTCTCAAAACCAGGGAATTTACATTATTACAATATCATTAACTAAACTAAAAACCTTGTTCAGATTTCATCAGTTTTCTCCCTCATGGTTTGTTTTTTTTTTTCATAGTTAATGATCCAGTCCAGAATCCCATATAGCTCTTGGTTGTTATTTTTCCATAGTCTCCTCCAGTTAGTGATAGTTTACAGTCCTTTCAAGTATTTCATGATCTTGACAGTTTGAAGAGTGCTGGTTAGTTACATTATAGAATATACCTCAATTTGAATTTGTTTGATGTTTCTTCATGATTGAAATGTGGTTATACATCTTGGCTAGACTACTCTGGAAATTATACTGTGTCCTTCTCAGAAGATCAGATCGAGGGATCCATGTTGTCAGTGTGTCATTGTTCATGATGTTAGTTCATTCCCTTTTATTTCTGAGTAGTATTCCATTATATGAAGATGTCAGTTTGCTTATTCATTTTTCTGACGATGGATAGATACCTGGCCTATTTCTTGTTTTTTAACTCTTGATAATAATGCTTTGGACATTTTGTGCTCTTCAGTAAAACACCTGAGGACAAAAGTTGCTGAGTCATAGGGTAGATGTATTTTTTTATTTTATAAAAAACTGCTGGATCTTTTTCAAAGTGATTTTTACCATTTTGTATTCCTTCCAACAATATATGATATTCCCCAACTTTTGATATTATCTGTCTTTTAAAATTTTAGTCATTCCGGTGAGTGTATTTGTTTCCACTTTATTTATTTATTTATATTATTTATGTATTTATTTATTTTTTTTACTTTACAATATTGTATTGGTTTTGCCATACATCAACATGAATCCACCACTGGTGTACACATGTTCCCAATCCTGAACCCCCCTCCCACCTTCCTCCCCATACCATCCCTCTGGGTCATCCAGTGCACCAGCCCCAGGCATCCTGTATCCTGCATTGAACCTAGACTGGCGATTTGTTTCTTATATGGTATTATACATGTTTCAATGCCATTCTCCCCGAATCATCCCACCCTCTCTCTCTCCCACAGAGTCCAAAGACTGTTCGATACATCTGTGTCTCTTTTGCTGTCTCGCATACAGGGTTATCGTTACCATTTTTCTAAATTCCATATATGTCTGTTAGTATACTGTATTGGTTTCCACTTTAAACAATTTGCTTTTCAACCTTTGGTGTTTAAATTTTCAAATTTACTAAAAAACCAAATTGGCATATATTCTTTACCTAGATTGACCGGTTGTTAGCATTCTGCCATATTTACTCTGTCTCTTACGTGTATATGCATGCACATATATAGGTACATATAAACTGTTTTTTTAGGTCCTGAGCCATTTATGAATATATTGAGGACATCATAGCTCTTAGCCACTAAATGCCTTGTTATATTTTCCAAAAACAAAGATATTCTCCTCTGTTAACACACTGTCATTATTAAGCCCAAGAATTTTAACACTGTTGTAATAATATTACCTAAATACAGTCATATTAAGCTTTTCCCAGGAAAGTTTTCTATAGCTTTTTTGTTTTGCTTTCCAGTCCTGAATCACATGTTTCTTTTGGTTGTCATGGCATGACTTTAGTCCGCTCTAACCCAGAATGCTTCCCCCATACCTTATTCTGTATCTCATGACGCTGGTGTTTTTGAAGAGTCTGGGCCAGAAGATTTGTTACTCAGAACATGCGGCTGCCAATGGACAGCCCACAGACCAGACACACCAGGGTAGATGTATGTGTTTGGCCTGTATTGTATGTGAAAATTTGAATTTGTTACCTGTATTTAAACGTGAGATTTCAGGCAACGCTGGGCTCACACGCCACGTGAATGTGGACACACGAGTAGCAAGACTTCTTTTATAGTATCTGTCAGCTTGTTCAGTATTCACCACCTGTGGAACTATGGAACTAAGGAGCTGCTTGCTGGTGATACGTTATTTTAAGTAGCAGAATGCTAAATCATATGGAATTAGGCAGCAATACAATTATTTCCTTGCCAGGCCTTCCATCCATAATCCTGCAAAGAGAAAGTCTTTCTGTGCATTGAAACTGGTCTTTAGTGCTCCCTAACAGTCACTGGGGCTTCCCAGGTGGTGCTAGTGTTAAAGAATCTGCCGGCCAATATAGGAGACATAAGAGTTGAAGATTTGATCCCTGGGTTGGCAAGATCCCCTGGAGAAGGGCACAGCAACCCACTTTAGTAGTCTTGCCTGGACACTCCCATGGACAGAGGAGCCTGGTGGGCTGCAGTTCATAGGGTCACACAGAGTCAGACACTACTGAAGCGACTTAGCACACACATAGGCTCAACAGCCACTGACAGAGGGATGCTGGCCCTAGGCCGAGGCCACTGTATTGTTAGAATTTAATAGCACTGTTTTGATTATTTTAGTATTTGTTGGTACAGTTACCTTCTGGTTATTGCAGGTGCTATTGGTAAGTAATTGTATGTGTTGTATATAAATAACTATAGCAATATTAAGTGTCTGATAATAGAGCTTATTTATTAAGTACCTATTATGTGATGAATATTTTCCATAGATTTTTTTCCTTTAGTCATGAAAGTTGATGAGCTGGAAGCTATTTATTAAACACTTATTTGTAATGAAGAAACAGGGGTTAAGTGATGTGCTTGACTAGGAAGGGCAGCTGTGCTGCTCCATGAGAACCTCTGAAGCATCTCAGCCTGTTAGATTTGATGATCCTGTTAGATCAACACCTGTGGGAAGGTGGCGTCACAACATTACACATGATACAGTAGAGCCATCATGGCTGTACACGTGTCATCAAAGCAGGTGACAGTCTTGTGGTGTGGCTGGGTGAATAGGCACCATTGTTTAGATGCCTGTTTTCACGTAAATTATAGAATGTTGTGGGGTTTCTGGGTTTTTTTTTTTTTTTTCGAAAAACAATACTGCCTCAGAGAGCTTGGCAACTGGGCTGTGTATGTGGACATGCAAAGCTGAATGGCCACAGGAAGGCATTTGTTTCAGACCCTTAGGTTTCTGCTTGGATGTGAGGACTTCTCCCATGTAGTCACCACCTGAGATAAACACAGTTAATTTTTTTCCTCATAAACGTAAAGGCCATCTTTTCTCCTTGTGTGTTCCCTGCAGGAACAGCTATCCCAAGTCCTTGATGCCATGTTTGAAAGGACAGTCAAAGTTGATGAGCATGTCATTGACCAAGGAGATGATGGAGACAACTTCTATGTCATTGAACGGTAGGAGACGATGTTTTGCAGTTGTACACCTGTACTTAGGAAGATTCGAGGTTCAGGGCAAGTGCTTTACCCTGTGCCTTGTTCAGCCCAGGCAAGATTGAGGGCCAGGTTAACAAGCTCCTCAAAGTCTGCTGCTCTCTGTCCACAGCCTGCCCTCTCTATCTTCTGCTGTCCTGAGTCCTGAGTACAGCGCATACTTGGGTTGCCACTATCTACATTTAGGTGAGCTGTGCAAGATGCGCTTTATAAACATGTTATTTGCAAGTGTCCAAGAGAAGTAATTTCCATGACACTTTATTGTCATCCGGATCCTTCAATCCTAGCCTGATTTTACACTTGAGTATATTTCCTCAACCTCCATACCTCTGGCCCCTTTTGGCTCTGTTCCAGGTTTAGGTCTGTTGGGAGACATGAAATATGAGGGTTTAACCTGCTCACCCTGGTGTGTTTTCACCTCTTGAGCTATTACTGTTGGTATCATCTGGGGGACTCCCTCTGACTCCCTCTCAGTCCTGAAAAGAACACTCACCAGAGTTTAGGATCAATAAGATGTTGCTTCACCAGTATCTTCCATTAGTTGTTTTTCATTTTTTCCTTTCAAGTAATTTCACAGTTATAGAATTGTTACACAAATAGTACAAAAAATTCTTAGAAACCTAGGTTCCCTGGGTTAATGTTTTACCAGATTAGCTTTGTGTTTGAAAGTAAGTTGCAGGTATAAGCCCTTTTATCTCCAAATATATGTATATATTTCCTAAAATAGGATATTTTCTTACATAAGCAGAGACCAATTATAAAAATCAGATATTAACATTTTATACAGTACTCTCATCTACTGTGCAGACCTTATTCAATTTTTTCCAATTGTTTTCCTGATTTTTAAGGGTCTTTTTATCTGTATAAAGTAGCTGTACTAGATTCAGCTAGTCTCTTTTCTTATCAAAGCCTTTTGCTCATTCAGAAAAATGTTCAAGAATGTATTCCTTGGATAACCTTTGGGCCCTTGATACCGTGACAAATGGTTCCAACTAGAGTTAGGAAGGAAATGTTTTATTTAAAGAAGAAAGATGATGCAAATAGTATTGTCTTAAAGAGTCTTTTACTTTTATCTGTCATGCTTAGGCTTTCTCCATAGAATTCTATAAGTAGTGGCAGAAAAAAATTTTCAAGTTACATCACCACTTCTTGCTTCTTGTGGTGATACCTAGTGATTTTTATCAGACAAGTGGAGGCTCTTTGTAGGAAATTCAGGAAAAAAAAAAAAAAAACAAACGAAACAGGGAAGAAAGTAATTTTGCCCTAATTTTATCACCAGGGTATATTCTTTCTTGTTTTCTTCCTTTGCCTTACTGTTAGGTCAGATCCATTACCCCAGATTTGGTTCAGATATCAAGACTGATCATACCATACACACAGATTAAGACGATATGAAAAGATTGAACATTCTCATAATGAGTGTTTTAGAGGCGAACAGGGTAGGTTCCCAAGAGGTTCAAAAATGACTTAAGACAGCACAGAGAGGTGACTGACTTGGTATTTCATGGTGTTTAGAAGGTAGAGCTGAGGTAGAGTATTCTTATATATGGGCAGGCTCTTGTGTGATTTGGATTTCCCATCAACACCAAATGAGGGAGCATCTAGGTTTTTCTTATCCACTTTCCCAGATGTGAGACAGAAGAGGAAGAAATATTGGAGTGGTAGGGCTTCAAAGCTGATAACAATCAAACATGTAAAATGTAGTTAACTCTTTATTAATTTACATATATTGCTTTCATATATATTGACTTCATTTAAAAAAATCTGTTTGAAGTGGTTTGCCATAGGATACAATATTTTTCTATGTCATCATTTATATTGACTGTATAATATGAATATAGACATATATTTGACCTATCTTTTTGTTAGCATATTAAATTGTGATTTTTCCTGTTATAAATATTACCTGGTGAGCATCCTTGCAGTTAAATATTTTCCAGTATCTTCTATTCTCTCCTTTAGAATACCTAGAAATGAAATTACTGTGTAAAAGGGTCTTTTCAAGGAATTTGTTCTGTTGTTAATTATCTTGGAGAAATTTGGAAATGTTTACATTTGCTTTAGTGGTATATTGAGAGTGCCTGTTTCTCCAGATGCCATCCATTGTGAATGTTTTCTTTAGCCACTGTTAATGGACAATCAGTAGAGAGAATATTGTATTAAAAAAATTTTTTTAATCAATTCTACATCCTAGTTTTCAACAGACTACAAAAGAAAACCCAACCAGTCATTTCAATACCTGCAGGAAAAGCATTTGACAAAGTTTAGCACCTTTTCATGGTAAAAACTCAGCAAAATAGGAATAGAAGGGACTTTATACAACCTGATTAAAGGCATTTATTTTTAAAAATCTATAGCTAACCTTATACTTAATGGTGAAAAACTGAATGTTTTCCCTTTGACATGGAGAACCAGAGAAGCGTGTCTGCTTTCAGCTCCTCATGCAGTATTACACTGTAGGTCCTCGCCGATGCAATAAAGCAGAGAGAGGGGGGCGGTGAGGAGAGAAACTGCTGGGAGGGAGGAAGGACAAACAGGGTGGAAAGGAAGAGAAATAAAGCTGACATGATCCTCTAGAAAATGCCAGATTCACTCATTAGAACTAATAAATGAGTTTAGCAAGGTCACATAATACTAAGTCAAATGCCAAAATCTATTATATTTCTATATACTAGCAAAAAATCTGTTGGAATTCCCCCAATAACAACATTGTATATCATACGTACCTTCTATTCGTATATACCTGCCCATTATAAATGGAATTGTTTCTTTTTGTGTTTCCAGGGGAACCTATGATATTTTAGTAACAAAAGATAATCAGACCCGTTCTGTGGGTCAGTATGACAACCATGGAAGTTTTGGAGAATTGGCTCTGATGTACAATACCCCGAGAGCTGCGACCATCGTCGCCACTTCAGAAGGCGCCCTCTGGGGACTGGTGAGTTAGAGAAATGGTTCTCCTTGCGTGGCAGGGTATTAATCCCCTTTACTTTGAGTCTCTGTCCTTAGCTGTTGGTTCACGGTATATTTTATAGCTGATTATCTGAAAGACACTGTGGAAGGTCTTGACCAATGTGTTTTTCCATTTCCCTGAAGTGATTTGTCAACAGACTGTTTATTGCAGATTACATGGAAAACACTGGGTCTTGGGGCCTAGCAGTTGTGTCAGCTCTTACTGCATTTTCTCTTTATGTTTTCATCTGACAAGCAGAGAGAGGAAGGATAATACAGATGAGACCAGTCTAGAAAAATAAGTGTCATTGAAAGCTCTGCCAAAAGTGTTTTCCATCTCTAACTACCCTAGGACTAACTTTTCACTAACAGATGGTGTTTGACCATCTGTTTATTCATTGGTCCATGCCAATGGTCAGTAGATTTAGATGACCAGAAAGGCTGACAGCCGCATTCTGGGAAACATAACTTTCCCAGAATATCTTAGGCATAGAGTGCTAAGGTCCTATCCTCTATTATACATGACCCGCCTTGCATCCTTCAGTATCAAGCCTTCAAAATATATAACTCTCTTCCTTCTTAAAAGAATCATCCTCTTGTACAAATTCCAGATTTCGTTTTTAAAATTTTCACTTCTATGGTAATTTGTTTCCATTTACCCTACAAGCAGAGTTAAATGTATACTTCGAAATTATCAACATATTTCCTCAAATGAAGTCACATTTTAAAGACATACTAAAGCACTTTATGGGGAAATAGTGGAAACAGTGTCAGACTTTATTTTTTGGGGCTCCAAAATCACTGCAGATGGTGACTGCAGCCATGAAATTAAAAGACGCTTACTCCTTGGAAGAAAAGTTATAACCAACCTAGATGGTATTTTCAAAAGCAGAGACTTTACTTTGCCAAGTAAGGTCCGTCTAGTCAAGGCTATGGTTTTTCCTGTGGTCATGTATGGATGTGAGAGTTGGACTGTGAAGAAGGCTGAGCGCCGAAGAATTGATGCTTTTGAACTGTGGTATTGGAGAAGACTCTTGAGAGTCCCTTGGACTGCGAGGAGATCCAACCAGTCCATTCTGAAGGAGATCACCCCTGGGATCTCTTTGGAAGGAATGATGCTAAAGCCGAAACTCCAGTACTTTGGCCACCTCATGCAAAGAGTTGACTCATTGGAAAAGACTCTGATGCTGGGAGGGATTGGAGGCAGGAGGAGAAGGGAACGACCGAGGATGAGTTGGCTGGATGGCATCACAGACTCGATGGGCATGAGTCTGAGTGAACTCCGGGAGTTGGTGATGAACAGGGAGGCCTGGCGCGCTGCGATTCATGGGGTCGCAAAGAGTCGGACATGACTGAGTGACTGAACTGAACTGAAGTGTAGAATTAAGAATGCTCCTGAGCAGGACTCCCCTGGAAGTCCAGTGGTTAGAACTCCTTGCTTCCACAGCAGGGGACTCAGGTTTGATTCCTAGTTCCCACAGTGAACTAGGATCCTGAATGTGATGTGGTATAGCCACAAAACAAAACAAAACGATTGGTCCTGAGGAGTGAGTAATACTCTGGCTTAAGAAAAATACATCACACACTTGGGAACCCGGTGCTTAAAATATTCAACATAGATCAAGAAAAATGGGGGAAAATAAACTCAGTTTTAAAATACATTGATGACAACTTCTAGTCCAGGCCACGACAGAATAGCCCCCTTCCACCCTAGTCTTCCCTCTTAAAGCTAGAAAACTCTGGATATCATACAACAGACAAACACAGGCGACCCTGAGAGAGGGAAACGAGAAGGTGGACTGGTTAGGGATTTCAGGACTTAAGGAAGGATACAACAGTGAGTTCCCCAGGTTTTCTTACTAATTGCCATGTATCTCAGCATTTTTCAGTAACTGAAAGAAAAGAACTGTCAACTGAAAATTCTACACTTCGTGAGAATATCCTTCAGAAATTAAGTTTCCTTCAGAAACTTTGTCACCAACAGGCCAACTTGAAAGAATGGCTAAAGGAAGTTCTGTAAACAGAAAGGAAGTGATAAAAGGAGATTTGGAATATCAAGAATGAAGAAAGAACAACCGAAAGAGTAAACATATGGATAGACATGAAAGTCTATCCTCCTCTTTAATTTTATAAAATAGTTTAGATGCTTGAAGCAAAATTATAACATTGTCTTATCTGATTCTCAGTGTATGTAGAGGAAATATTTTGAAGGGGCCTAGATGAAAGTTAAGCTTCTACACTTTACTCACACTTCTAAAATGTTGACACCAGTAGACCATGGTAAGTTACATACGTAAATATAATACCTAGAGCAACTGCTAAAGTAACCTGTGCAAAGAAAAATACTCAAAAGCTGTACAAATCAAAAGGAATTCTAAAAAGTAATTCAGGTAACCTACGGAAAGGCAAGAAAAGTGAAATAGAAGAACAGAAAAGAGAGGGTAGAACAGGAAACATTGAATAAAATGGTAGATGTAGGCCCCTAACATATGATTTGTTACCATAGATGATCTAAATATGCCAATTAAATGATAGAGACTGGTAGAATGCATTATCTTAAATGACCCAACAATATGCTCTTTATAAGAAACTCACTCAAATATAATAATATAGGTAGGTTGAAAGTAAAAGGACAGTAATAGATACACTATGCAAACATTAACCAGAAGAAGTCAGGAGAAATTAAGTTAGTATCAGATAAGTAGATTTCATGGCAGAGAAAATTACCAAAAGCAACAGAAACTCTAACCCTATTATTTTCATAATAATGAAAGAGTTAATCTACCAAGAAGACATAGAAGCCCTAAAGCTGTATATACCAAACAACAGAGCTTCAGAATATGTAAAGTTAATACTGATAGACTGAAAGAAAAAATAGATAAATCGACAACTGTATTTGCAGACTTCAACACCCATTTCTCAACAATCAATAAAACAACTAGAAATAAAATCAGGAATGTTATAGGATTTAGCACCACCATCAACCAAAAGGATCTAATTGAAATTTATAGGACACGTCACATAACAGCAGAGAATACACATTCTTTTCAAGCCCGTGAATGTTTACTGAGATACACTACATATATCCTGGGATATAAAAAGTTAACAAATTCTAAAGAATTGAAATCAGACAGTGTGGTCTCTAACCACAATGAGATGAAACCAGAAATCAGTAACAGATAACAGGAAAATCTCCAAACACTTGGAAGTTAACCCATTCTTAAGTAGTCTGAAAGTCTCAATAGAAATTTATTAAAACTGAACTGTAAAACTGCTTGCCTTCTGGTTGGGATATGGGAATTAAACGGAAGGACACAAGCCATTCCCTTAGTGCCTGGCATATATTGGGCGCTACCGAGTGGGGACACCTGCGCCCCTTGGTTGTGGGGCTGCCCCCCACCCTTTTCTTCCTGAAGCTTCCTCTCCTAAGACCCCTGCTCTGCCTTTCTAGTTCCTCGCCTTATCCTGTGCAGCCTTTCTTCCTGTTCCTGCTATCTTAAGTGAGGTTCATCTCCCTGCTGCCTTAAGTGATCTTTTTAGATGTCTTTTTCTCCTGCTTTACAGTCCAAGCCCTTCCAACGCTCTAGTACTTCCTTCAGGAGAGTGACCCCCAGAGTGTCCTCCACAGTGTGACTTCTCACTTGTGCCTCCCAAGGTCTTGGAAATGCCTTCTGAGGCTAAAGCAGGGAGGACCTGGTGTAGCCACTGAGTTTCTCAGATTGGATTCCGTATGGCTCAGACAGCAAAGCATCTGCCTGCAAGGCGGAAGAGCTAGGTTCAATCCCTGGGTCAGGAAGATCCCCTGGAGAAGAAAATGGCACCCCACTCCAGTACTCTTGCCTGGAAAATCCCATGGACAGAGGAGTCTGGTAGGCTACAGTCCATGGGGTTGCAAACAGTTGGACCTGACTGAGCAACTTCACTTTCACTTTCTCTTACTAGGGGCAACTGCTACACTTAGTCTCTGCTCCTTCTTTGTCTTGCTTGCATGAAAGTCAGTAGAATCTTTCTCAGGGAGCTTCTGCAGTCAAAGGAAAGGGTTGCATTCTTTTTCTCTTTTGAACTTCAGGGCTGTTTGCTGAGGGAGCTACTGTTTCACAGTAGGAGATTCCTCTTTACAGCTCCATTTGGAAGCTCCCTGAAAGCTGGCTGCTGCTAAGTCACTTCAGTTGTGTCTGACTCTGTGTGACCCCATTGAAGGCAGCCCACCAGCCTCCCCTGTCCCTGGGATTCTCCAGGCAAGAACACTGGAGCGGGTTGCCATTTCTTTCTCCAATGCTGGGGTGGTGCTTTTTTATACCCTCCACAGTCACAGGAACTGGCCTTGTTCAGCATGGGAGTTCTGGGAAGTGTGAAAGCATACATAGAAAGGTTGGGACACAGATAAGTCACTCTAAGAGCTATCAGTTGTTTTCTCTTTAGCTGGAAATACAGTTCATTGCTGCAATTGTGGTAATCTTTGTTATGTTATTGATGGCTCAGATGGCTAAGAATCTGCCTATAGTGCAGGAGACCCAGGTTTGATCCCTGAGTTGGGAAGATCCCCTGGAGAAAGGGATGGCTACCCACTCCAGTATTCTTGCCTGGAAAATCCCATAAACAGGGGAGCCTGGCAGGCTATAGTCCATGGAGTCGCAAAGAGGCAGACACCACTGAGCAACTAACACTTTCACTTTGTAACATTAAAAATGGATTTAGAAATACTAGTTTTTTGACAATGTCTACTCAAACATAAGGAAGGGGACTTCATAACTCCCATTGTCTCAATCTTGAGTGTTCTCTTTCCACAGCACCCTTGGCCTCCATTGGCCCAGAAAACACATGGAAACTGAAGTCTAAAGATAATGGAGTGGTATTCCAAAGTACAACAGTAACGTTTTAAATGATATTAGTACATCTCTAGTCTTGGACTTCAAAAAAGTAGTGGCAAGTGGTGCAGCCCATTAGAGCAATCAGGGATTGCATGGCTCTTTGCAGGCAGACAGATGGAAAAGAAAATGGGGGCAGACTCTGGCTTTGTACGTCAGTTTAGGAAGGGAGGGTAGGAATCTGCCACGTCTTACCCTATGAGCACAGGGCACAGGAGGTGACTTCTGCAGATGGAACTTGGCATGGGATTGGACCAGGGGACTCTGATGGCGTGTGAGCCGGTGAAGTCTATTTAGGCATCTCTGCTCAGTTGTCTTCTGTGTTTCCTCCACCCAGCTCCCACCCCATCATCAAGAATACTAAAATAGCAGACCTACACCTAAATTTGCCCTTACCCCCTTGCTGTTTCTCATTCTTTCAGCCTTTAGGATGTCATTAGTGTACTTTCAAAAAAAAAATATTTCTATTCCTGAGAGCACAAGGTAGAAGAAAGGTGCAATTAACTTAGGTATAAAAAACTGCCTAGCCTTGTAGGAGCCTAAGCAATTAACATTCTCCTGGCTGCATGTCCCTCCCCATACACACATACATGTATTTGAGAAGTACCTGACCATAACTCTGGTTAACTGTCTCGAGTTTGAATCCTTGACTTGCTGGGGTCAAGATACGTTTCACATGCCTGCCTTCCATCTTGAGTTTCCTACTTTCTCTCTCCATTAATTTATAAAACCTACCTCCCGTTCGGATACCGGACAAATTTATATTTTTGCGACAAAATTTTCCTTGATCACTCTAGGCTATTGTGAATGCGCTCTCTCCTCAGAATTCTTGTAGGACTTGCTTTGTCTGTATAGTTCATCTAGCAAATTTCATATGCAGTCTTGAACTGTGGGTTTTTTTATTCCTATAAATTTTGTATTACTTCCCCGTTGAGATTATAGAGTCCTTGAGGGCAAGAACCATCTTACTGTTTTATCTGCATTTTTTTTTTTTGGAAGGTGTATCTTTTCACCTTGAACAGTGACTGTGAGCTTTTTAAATTTTTTATTTTATTTATGACCCATAGGTGGCACTCATTGAGTACTTGACACCAAGTGACAACATGAGACATCTGTCTTGTCCAGGCTGCAGATTTTTTACTTCCAATGAGGACTCAAATTGAAATATCATTAAACACTCAGTTGATCCAGTACCTTCCAAAGACCTTTGCTGTGGCATAGTTTCAATTAAATGACAGATGCTCTCTTATATGGGCACTCACCAGAATTTTCCTATTCTTTCTTACAGGACCGTGTGACATTTAGAAGAATCATAGTGAAAAACAATGCAAAAAAGAGGAAGATGTTTGAATCATTTATTGAATCTGTGCCGCTGCTTAAATCACTAGAGGTAAAGCCCATTTTAATATGAGTCTGTGTATGGGGACTTAAGAAAAGCTGTTAAACCAATTCTCCTGTTAGGTTTCTTAATTCATACTATTCCAGCCCATTTCAATGTTGTATAGATACTGTCAGCATTTGTGACTTTTATTTAAGGTCTTTTCCTTAGAATTTGTGTGTTCATTGTTTCAGGTGTCGGAACGAATGAAGATCGTGGATGTAATAGGAGAAAAGGTCTACAAGGATGGAGAGCGCATAATCACTCAGGTGAGTGGGGACCTCGGGCACCTCCTTTCTCGGAAGTCACCTCCTGAAGGACTAGTGTCCTTCGTCCTTTGTCCGCTCGTCCTGGAAAATTCATGTCGTGAGGTACTCAGGCACACTTGCCGCAGAATCTTCTGAAGCCCATCGATGTTCACCTCTGGCCTCTGTTCACCTTTCCTTGGCTTCTGGTTTTGTTCTTTTGGATGTCGCTTTCTTTTAACCCTGGACACAACTGAGCGACTGAACTGAAATGAACTGAAGCCTCCTTCATCACTGTTAAAACCTGGAGGTCAGAGAGTTGTGTATTTTCTCTCTCTGTTTGGCCCAAAGTGTCTCTAAGCTAACCCAATACACAGCAGTCTTCAGTGATTGACCAGATCTGTAAGGTACCTTTAGTGTTTCCTTTGTACCCTTCTGTCATGTTATTCAGGTACTCTAAGGATCGCCACACAGTGTACTTGAACATTATGATGAGTGTTGTGTACTCATCCTTATTACTGTGTTTGCTTTTTTAATTATATGTAAAAGGTATTATAGATTTTTCCATTTTATATTTCCATTTCCATATTATAAACTTCTCTATGAGTGGTTCTGGCAAGATCACTGGGAAGGGGACTTCCCTGGCAGTCCAGTGGTTAGGACTCCATGCTTCGACTGCAAGAGTCACGAGTTAAATCCCTGGTCAGGCTGGGAGCTAAGATCTCACAAGCCACACACTGAAGCCAAAAAATTTTTTTAATTAAAAAAACAAAAGGAGCACTGGGGAGATGTCTGGTTGGTCTGGGTTGAGGAATGTGCCCTCCTTAAACCTCAACTTGGGGCTAGAAGGAAGACTCAGAGTGGACAAACCTAAATCCCCAGACCACCCTTGGGGCCTGGAGGTGGAGTTGACCCAACCAGTGCCACAGAAATTAATCAGACTGACGGCAGAAAGAGAGAGAGATGCTCCCAGAGAAAAAGGACTAATGAATAAATGGTGTCTAAGTGGCATCTCCAAATGCCTTTGTTTTCCAGATAGCCCCACTGTTAATAATTCCTTTAATTAGAAGTTGGTTTGATTCACTAAGTATTTGTTAAGATAGACAAGTAGGATCAGATTTAAGTACTATAATGAGAGGGGAAAGAATGACAATGAGAATGTAGAGGAGGAAGTATTCCATATGGTTTCATAGAGGAACCAACCTTTGAACTAAGCTGAAAGAACAAGTGCATTTTCAGCAGTTGAGGTCAGGGAAAGATCTTCCAGGGCAAGAGAACAGTATAAGCAAAGGGCGTGGGTGTGAGCTGTGTTCCAGGCCAGGTGTCCTGGTATGGGAAGAACGTGCAGTTGAGTTGCCGAGATGGAATGTGTTGACTGGCCACATTTGTTTCTGAACCTGCAGCACTTTAATTTACCCCCAGAGGACCTCTACTTTGTCCTGAAAGCCCCAGGCCTTCCTTCAGGAGGTATATCAAGAAGTATAAAAACCCACAGTGTTTTCTGGGATAAGTGTGTTCTTGAAGTTAGGAGTGCTGGGTGGTAGTGCAGAATGGCCACAAACTAAGATGATACCCACCTTATAGACCCCTTTTGGCAGTGTCTCTTGACCAAGACCTCTCTAAGGACTAGCAGTATTAGCATTATATCAGAATGTTAGAAATTGTTAGGCATTATGGTTCCTGGGCCCCATGCCAGACCAACTGCAAAAACCATACTTTATGTTGTCTTGTTTGTCTCCTTGTTTGTTTGGTCAGCTTTATTACCCTGTATTTGACATACAATAAAATTACCAAGTTTAAGTATACAATTTGAGAGTTTTATAACCACCCCTATAATCATAGTGTAGAGCTTTTCTAATCACCTCAAAAAGCTGCTTGTTTGTATTTTAAGTAAATCCCCTCACCCACCCCCTTATTCCTGAAAACCACTGATCTGCTTTCTATCACTTTAGAAATTTCTTTTCTAGAATTTCACACAAATGAAACCGTATAATGTGTAGTTTTTTCGTGTCTGACTTATTTCTCTTAGCATAATGTTTCTGAGGTTTATCTATGTTGTATGTTTCAGAGGATTATTCATTTTTGTTGAAGAATAGTATTCCATTATACAGATGTACCATAACTTGTCTTTCCACTCACCAGCTGAGAGCCATTTGGGGTCTTTCCAAATTTTGGCAGTTACGAATAAAGCTGCAATAAGCATTCACATACAAGTCTTTGCATGGATATATGTTTTTATGGAATTGCTGAGTCACATAGTTAACATGTATTTCACAGGTTGCCGAAATGTTTTGTAAGATGTCTGCACCACTGTGCATTCCCCCAACAGTGCTCAAGAGTTCCGGTTGCTGTGCGTCCACACCAGCACTTAGTATCAGGTCTTCAATGTTAGCCATCCTAGAATGAATGTCTCATTTTGGTTTTATTTTACATCTACCTAATGTCTAATGATGGTGAGCATCTTTTCCTGTGATTGCTTTCCATCCGTATGTTTTCTTTGGTGAAGTACACCTATTACCTATTTTAAATTAGGTCATTTGGCTTCTTAATGAGTTGTAAGAATTCTTAAAAAAAAAAAAAAAAGATTTATCTATTGATTGGTGGCTGTGCTGAGTCTTCATTGCCGCAGGCAGCCTTCTGCCATTGCGGAAGACTTCCTAGTTGTGGTGTCCTGCCTTCTCATTGCAGTGGTTTCTCTCATTGCAGAGCACTGGCTCTGGACCACTGGCTTGGTAGTTGGGCCCATGGGTTTAGTTGCAACTTGTGGGATTCCCTGACCAGGGATTGAATCTGTGTCCCCCGCATTGGCAAGTGAATTTTTTACCACTGAGCCGCCAAGGAATCCCCTGAGTTGTAAGAACAAATCCTTTACCAGGCAAATGATTTGTAAATATTTCTCCCAGAATGTGGCTGTGAGGCTTATCTCTTCATTTTATTAGTAATACCTTAAAAAGCAAAAGTTTTAAATTTTTACAAGTCCAGTTTGTCATTTTTTTCCTCTTAAAATTCACTCTGTTTGTGTCCTACTTAAAAAAAAAAAAGTTTGCATAATCAATAAGATTTTCTCTTATTTAACTTCTAGGCATGTACTGTTCAGTAGAAATATTATGTGAGCCCCAAACAATTTAAAGTATTTTAGTAGCCAAATTAAAAAAAAACAGGTGAAGTTTAATTTTATTAGGGTATTTTAACCTACTATATCTAAAATATTAAATTTCAACATCTAAGTGATATAATAATTTAATAATGAGATATTTTACATTAGGAGGATATTCAGTCTTTAAAATTCAATGTATATTTTACACTTACAGCACCTATGAATTTATACAAACCACAGTTCAGGTGTCCAGTAGTGACATGTGCCTAGTGGCTCCTATACTGAACCATGCAATTCTAGTCTCCTAGTTTTAGATCTTACATTTAGATCTGTGATCCATTTTGAATTAATTACAAGATAGAGAAGGTTAGAGCTTTTCATATGGATGTCCAGTTACTTCAGCACCATTTTCCTATTCCATTGCCTGGACACTTGCAATGAGAATCAGTCACCCATATATGTTTGGGTCTATGTCTGGTCTCTTTTATTCCACTGATCTATGCCTGTCTCTCAGTTAATGCTATGTTGTCTTGATTACAATAGCTTTATATAGTAAATCTTTCAATCAGATAGTTTAAAGCCCTCCAAATTTTTTGTTCTTTGTCTTAATTATTTTGTCAACCCAACTACTAATGTTCTTTGCATTTCTGTATACATTTTACAACCAGCTTATCAACTTCTACCAAAAAAAGCCTGCTGAGCTTTTTTATTGGGATTACATAAGTTGAATCTATAGATACGTTTGGGGAGTAGTTGACATCTTAATAATGAGTCTTTTGTGACAGTCTCAGCCTATTGAAAGTGGTGCTGTTGGCTAGGACTGCCTGGGGCACTCATCTTTGCCCATACTGTTAATACTGGTGAGCCTTCACAAACAATTACCCTGGCAGAGCCAGCGCGATAGCTGGACCAGCCCTTCTGGTTCTTTTTATGATTGCAAGATGCACCTTGAGCAACAACCATCTGGAAACTTTGAAAAAACAAGGTCCTGAGGTCACAGGTCCTGAGGGGCAGGCCCAGAGCCACACAGTGAGTTCACAGGGGAAAGTCCATGCGCACATACTGACCTGGAGTTGCCTTTACTGGGGGTGACGGTGCTTGTGCTGCCCAGGGTTTTGCAGGTTTACTCCTTATTGGTATACCTCAAACATAAGAGTATCGTCCCTGGTGGCTCAGACAGTAAAGAGTCTGCAATGCGGGAGACCCGGGTTCGATCCCTGAGTTGGGAAGATACTCTGGAGGAGGAAACGACAGCCCACTCCAGTATTCTTGCCTGGAAAATCCCATGGACAGAGGAGCCTGGAGGGCTCCATGGGGTCACAAAGAATCAGACACGACTGAGTGACTAACACACACAAACAAAAAAGTAGGAATTTGGGCACAAGAATGTAAAAATGGGGTCACTCAGGCAGTTTTCATTTGTTCCAGGGGTGGCTACACCGGTGTATACAAGTGTACAAATTCATCAAGCTGCAGCATTGAAATGAGCACTTTAAATTACGATTGTTATATATCTTTCTAAACAAAGGGCTCAGACACCGCCCTTTACCACTTCTCACTTCTACAGTTCTTCTCTACCGCTCACTACTCTCTTCTTGGTCACCAGTGTTTCCATACATTTGACTATTTCTCTTGACCTCCCGGCAGCGCTGAACACTGGTGATCACGTCTTCCTTTATGAAACTCCCTCCTTGGACCTAGAAACGATTTTCCCTCTTGGTGGCCTTGTGTCTGGCTCCTCTTTAGTTTCCTTTGTGGCTTCCCATCCTTCATCAACTTATATCCTAAAGTTTTATATCCTATTTGTATTACATGAATAGATCTTATGGCGATTTGGTTCTGCTTATTGGTGATTTGGATATAGGGTCAATTCAGTCACTCAGTCGTGTCTGACTCTTTGCAACCCTATGGCCTGCAGCTTGCGAACTTCTCTGTCCATCACCAGCTTCCAGAGCTTGCACAAACTCATGCCCATAAGAGTTGGTGATGCCATCCAACAACCTTGTCCTCAGTTGTCCCCTTCTCCTCCTGCCTTCAATCTTTCCCAGCATCAGGGTCTTTTCCAAGGAGTCAGTTCTTCCCGTCAGGTTGCCAAAATATTGGAGCTTCAGCTTCAGCATCAGTCCTCCCAGTGAATAGTCAGGACTCATTTCCTTTAGGATTGACTGGTTTGATCTATCAAACCAAAGGATGGTTTGATCTATCTACTTAAGGATGCAGGGTACCTACCCAACATAGCAACACAGAAATCCACAGACAGCCCCTTAGAAGGCTATGGAGCAGTGATTATTATGTGGTAGCCTAGGACTAGATTAACTCAGGAATGTCAGCCTCAGCTGTGTGTGGTCCCTGTGTGATGCATGAAGGACATAAAGTCTTATGAAGACATACAACCTGTCACATGGAATGAGAGCACATGATTAGCATTGGATTATTCAATGTAGATGGTCTTTGCTTCAGAAGTTAGGTGAGAAGTCAGAGACTGATGTGTGCCTGAGAGCCTCCTCTTCCATAGCTGCTTGCCTGCCTCTCACCTCCTTCCAGGCTTTGTTCGCATCTCACCTTCTCACTGAGGTGCTCCTGTATGCTACATAACATATCTTCCCTCACCACTCCAGATCCCACATTCCCTGCTCTACTTTTTTCCTATGGCCCTTATTGCCTTCCAGTACAGCAGCATAATTTACTGATTCATTATGTTGGTCATTTACAGTTTGTTTACTCTACCAGACTGTAATTTCCACAAGGGCAGGGATATTGTTTATCTACTGGTTTATCTCTCATGCCTGGCACATAATAATTATTTGTTGAATTACTTGAATAACTGGTTCAGCTAAGTGGTTTAACATCAAAACAAGCAAAGCCAAGCCTGAGGCTTATAAGAGTGACATCAGCCCCCATGAAGGCACCTGCCTCACCAAAGCGGTGCTTTCTCCAGCTCCACGCTGTCCTCTGGAGGGCTGTATTTGATGGTGGAGATCATCGCTGGGCTTCATGACCCAGGGTTAGCCAAGAGTCACCTTGATACTGCCTGCAGCTGACTTGGCTACTTACCCCTTATCATAGGTCTCATTAGCTGACCAACATGAGCTGTAAGAATACAATCTGTGCAGTTGCCAGCCTGGGTATATTCACGGAGACAGATGGGAATATTCCATGTTAGGAAGGAGAGATGTGTCAGTCGTAGTTGGACTGACATACCTGGTGATCAGGATCCTCCTGTTTTTGTTCTGAATTTGTTAGCCATTAATTGGTTTGTAGGTTTGGAAAATAATAAAATTGGAGTTCAGGCAATGTGAAGATTGTTTATTTCTGTGTCCCTCAGTACATATGTATGGCTCTGACCTCACCTCCTCTCCCTTTTCAGGGTGAAAAGGCTGATAGCTTTTACATTATAGAGTCTGGTGAAGTGAGCATCTTGATCAAAAGCAAGGTGAGTTTATGTGTGATGATGTGGGTTGTTCCAGGGGAGATCCAGATGCCAGGTGTATGCAGAGAATGTAACTGTTTACTTTAATAGTGCGAAGTGTGTTTCATGTGCCAGAATCATAATTGTTATGTGAGATATGTGACTGACAAAGACCAGGGCTTAACCCCACTCACTGATAAAGATTTAGTATATATATCTTTTTTGTTGCTTTTACCTCTGTTATGTAATTAAGGATATGAGAAGTAGTGGCCTATAAGTCAATAAGAAAAAGGGTAAGTACCCTAATAGAAAATGGGAAGATTATTGAATATATAACAAAGAATACATTGTGAGTGTTGGTTATGAAAAAGCTTCCTTTTTAGCATGCTAGGAAGGGAGTCTCTAGGGCAGTTATTATTGTCGCCATTTGATGGATAAGGAGACCTAGAAAACACAATGACCTATAGGTGGAAAGAGTGATTCTTATGATAAATTCATCATCATTAGGTATTGTTTCAGTTTTTTTTAAGAGTAAATAATTTTTAAAAATACTGACTTACTATATGATACTAAACCAACTTAGTATGAAACCTTTTACAGAATATTTTTTGTAAAAGTTAAGTGTGGAGAAAGAGGACTTCCCCAGTGACTCAGTGGTAAAGAATCTGCTAACCACTGCAAGAAATGCGGGTTGGATCCCTGGATCAGGAAGATCCCCTGGAGAAGGCAATGGCAACCCAGTCCAGTATTCTTGCCTGAAAAATCCTGTAGACAGAGGAGCTTGGCAGGCTACAGTCCATGGGGTCTCAGAGAGTTGGACACGACTGAGCAACTAAACAGCAACAATGGAGAAAGAAAAATATGATTACTGCCTATAAGATGGCTTGATTCCTGATTAAAATTTTTTTACTTATAGTTTTTGGACTACTGATATATGTTTGTATATTTCTCATATTTATTGACACCTACTGATCACAGCATAGTATTGTGTTTGTAGGTCCAACAGCACTGTGGCACTGGATTGGGAAAGAAGGCGAGCTTGTCAGAGATTCAGTCTTGTTCTCTGCCCAGACCTACCGAATCAGAATCTGCATTATATCAAAACCTACAGGGGGCTGGTGTTCACAATACAGTAGGATAAGTGCTCTTCTAGAGAAGGGACTAGGCGGACATGAGCATGTCTGGAGTCCCAGAGAACACGACAGACACTGGAGAGAGAGCATTGGCTCGTAAGGGGTAGATCAGCTTCAGAGCAAACAGGTCAGGGCAGAAGTGTGGAAGGAGGGAAAATCAAACCATGTAAGTGAGCGTGGTGCTTTTATTTATTTTGCTAAATTAACCGTCAAAAAATTATTTATCTGCCCCTGCCATAAAGTGGCTCTTACAGGTTGAAACTAATTCTTACTAATAAGTTATAAGTATTTTTTTATTTAAACAAGTTATTGCTTAGCTTAGAAGATAGATTTGTTAAAAAAAAAAAGCTAGATAGTAAAATATAGTACATTATTCTCCGTAATTCAAAAAGCACAAAACATAACCTGTTTGAGTTCTTAAACTATCATTTTAAAATCCAAACTACTAAAAAAAAAAAATTCAAACTACTATAAAAATTTTTTAGTTACTTAACTCTTCTAAACAAATGTAGTGGGACCACTAGTTTAAGACGCAGATAGCACATAAAAATGAAATTGGTCTCTGTAATGTATTGTCTGAGTCCTGCTGGGCCTTAAGTCAAAAAGAAGTAGCTCTGGATGTGACTCTAACCACGAGAAGCATTGGCATTACTTAGGAAGAATTAGCCAAAGACCTTATCTTTTCCCTTGTGTCTCAGAAGTCAGCATCTACCAAATGAATTGCATTCATATATATATTTAAATGTACATGTAATATATTAAATATTCCATATATTAATATATATTAAAACATATTAACATAATATGTTGGTTTATATACTGTATTACAGTAATATGTGATATTAGTATATAATATATACTACGATAATATTTATATATATATACACACACCTCACCTCTTGGTAAAAGCCAGCTCCTTTGGTTAAACCAGGCCCCTGGGAGTAGCCCATGCAGTTTACACAGTGTAGTCAGTCTCTGCAACATGAATCTCTAGGTAATTGTGGTAAGTGTACTGAGAAGGGACCGCAAGGGTGTGCAACTGGACGTGCCTACTTGTGATTCTGGAATCAGTCGTGTTCTCTACCTGTTCTAGACTAAAGTCAACAAGGATGGTGAGAACCAGGAGGTCGAGATTGCACGCTGCCACAAGGGGCAGTACTTTGGAGAGCTTGCACTGGTCACCAACAAACCCAGGGCTGCTTCGGCTTATGCAGTGGGAGATGTGAAATGCTTAGGTAAGAAAGATGGCTTTATGCGTTATTTTTTTCCCTAATACGCAGTACTTTTCCCCATCAACACGCCTTGACTTACTCCACCAGCTCTCACATCTAGGCTTGCACAGTTTGTGTGACCAACCAGAAATGGGTGAATGTGTTCTTTTAGCAAACACTCGTGAGCACTGACAGTAGCCTGTGAATAAGACGGGCACAGAAGCCCCCAGCCTGTGTGGAGAGAGCAGAGATGGAGACTGGTATCCAGGGCTGTGTGGGGACAGAGAGAATGGGTGCTGCTACGCTCTGCAAAGTCTCAATAGCAGGGCTCTGTCTACTTAACACCCCGTCTCTTTTAAGTGTCCAGTATCCAGTAGTCTGATTCCTCCGACAGGAATGGACATGTTTAAGAAAAGGTTTACGTGAGGGAAGCGACTTGCTGGTGTGGAGAACTCATTCTCTCCCTCACCTCTTTCTAACAATACAGTTATGGATGTGCAAGCGTTCGAGAGGCTGCTGGGGCCCTGCATGGACATCATGAAGAGGAACATCTCGCACTATGAGGAACAGCTGGTGAAGATGTTTGGCTCCAGCATGGATCTGATTGATCCCGGGCAGTAGGTGTGCCACACCCCAGAGCCTTCTCAGTGTGACACCAGAAACTTCCGGTCAGCCACAGAACACAAACCGAGGACATGGCAGAGCTGCTTCTGCCACTGCCGCTGCTGCCATTGCCACGGCCGTGGGCACTTAGAACACTTGAAAGTCAGCACTAAGGGATGGGAGAGGCTCAACCCACACCTCCACTTTGCTTCTGAAAGTCCATTTAGACCACTTGTCATGATCACTCCAACCCAGTCTTCACATCTTTGGTTCCAAATGGCATGTCTCTCCAACAATTTAAGTGCCTGATACAAAGTCCAAAGTGTAAACATCTTCCTTTCCTCTCTTGCTGCTACTATGGCTTTTGAAAGTTACCACAGGTAACTGTAGACGCCCTCCCCCAACCTCTCTCAAGGAGGGACATGTTGTAGCCTTCCGTCTCCTCATCTGTCTTTGGAGAAAGTCCACGTTTGTTCACAATTGTAGCCTTTTTGGTCGTACCGTTTAAAGTGGTGGCAGATATGATGGAGGTCTATGGGCCTGTGGCACTGTACTGTCTGCTGACAGTGGCCCACGACAGCTGTCCCCCAATTCTCAGTGATGCTTAGGGAGAGGTCCTGCCCAGGGCCCAGCAGGTCAGCACTCACTGATCAGTCATCAGAATCCACGTTAGAGCAGAAAACGGGGGTTTGGCACATTCTTCAGGTAGCAGAGAGCCAGGGAAGGTTTTCTGGATTGGGAGGGTGTTTTCTTTTGTTTTAGTACATTTCTTTTTGTTTTGTGTAATCTCTGTGCAGTGTGCATGAGTGGATTGCTGTCCATCTATGAGGAGCCGGGGTCTGGGACTGCCACTGCTCTATCTGACCTAAATATGTTCCCGGGCCACTCCTGCCTATCTTGTTTCCAGTCGCTTCTACCAGCTGATGGCAGTGTGCTGGCAAAGCCCTTCCCTTCTACTCCAGAGTGGTTACATAGCTTTGCTTTTGAACCATCAGTTTTTAAACTCTTTAAAGAAAAAGCAGCTGTCTTTGTGGGAAAAAAATTTTTTTTCCCTCTATGTAGAGAATTCCCCTTGCATATACTCCTTTATATCAGTTTGTCAGCTGACTCAAGCATTCATCCTAAAGATCAACTCTTTTTGTTAGTTTTAAAAAAATTGATATCGTATACAATTTCATAGAATTACTGCAAAGACCTTTCTAATTAAGATCTTGGGATATTGGGGGTTCCAGTTAATCCCACAGGAAAGTAACTTAGCTTTTTTTAACCTTTTGATTATAGCAGGTAGAGTTCTGATGAATTATCATAATTAACTAGATATATTTGCGAATGAAATTTTTTTTCTCTAGAATGACCTAGAATCAGATGTTACAAGAGATCCTAAGAGCAGTGTGACATTTACCTAAAGATAAATTTGGATGTCATAGCCATGTTTATATTAAATCAAGAGGCCCTTTCTGATATGAATTTTTTAAACTTGTATATCTCAGTGAATCCCTGGGAGATTAACATGCTGGGGCTCAAGTCATCCCTGTTGTAGACAGCGATGGAGCCCATGCAGTCACCATTGCCCTCTTAAACCAGGCTGTCTGCTTTTACCGCAGACGGTATAGTTGAGAGATCTTTAGAGCAGCGGCTCATCATCGCCTTGCTCGGTTCTCCCTTTTCCTTGTTCTCCATGAAGTGAAAGCAGAAAGACTCTCAGTCCGGCAGCCTGCGTTGCAGCTCTCAGAATTGGGAAAGGTTGTAACTAATACTCCAAAACCGGCAGCTAGCACCGGGAAAGCCTGTGTGGTTTCTCCCCATGATTTTCCAAGGTTCTTCTTTTGTATGGCATTGCTTTATTATCACATAAATTAAGAAAGCAGACATTGCACTTTAGCAGACAAGAGCCATACCTGTCTCTCACGCAGGTAACAGGTACATTGGGCTTCAGGAGTGATGCAGAGATCTCGCCCCCAGACTGTGTAAGGACTCCGTGTGAACACGTAGCCCCTTACACCCCTACCCTGTCCCCATGCCAGCATTAGTTAGGGCCAGCTGTGAATTCCAAGCCAGTCACTCCTGCAGGCTGCTAGGGGTAGGACTTCTCATCCTGCCCTCTTTCACATCCCAGCTCAGTCTTCCCCTTCATAGAAGCTCTGTGACACCCCCAGCATACTGACGGTTTCTGTTTTACAAAGTAGAATTCATCAGGTTTAAGTCTTCCTGCTCTAACTGCGGATGGACATATGGGTCATCAGTCCAGACCCTCACTGCCCGTAGGGCCCCTTGAGGGTCTGGCTTGAGGAAGGGAGTCAAGGGACCAGTGTGAGTGAAAAGGGCACAGCTGTTGCCAAGGCACCAGGAGCCTGACAGTGCTCCAGTTTTTCCTTACAGCACGGGGAGTCAAAGGCAGCAGACCAGGTTCAGCTCTGGACTCTGCTGTCCACACCATGCTGTGCAAGCCCTGTGCTGAGAGCTGAGCCTCACAGGGAGGAGCATCTATTGGGAAGAGATCTTTGTGATCATTGTTTTATATCGTTCTCTTCTAGGGTGGGTTAGAGCATCATGCCCTCCGTTCTGGCTTTGCTATTGATTTTGCATGGTGGAGGTTGTTCCTGAGAGCCTTGAGGTCTAACCTGCAGTATTATTTTTCCCACTGGCCCCACTTTATCACACCCCCCTCACCCTCTTCTTTTGGTTGTATTCTCTGAAGGAAGGGTTCATCTTTCCTGTCCTCTTAATCCGTCATCCTTATATATAAATGTGTCATGTATGATTGCAGCAGATTCTCAGAAATCCGGGTGGAGCTTTTCTTTGAACAGTTTAATGAGTAAATTCAGCAGCGAAGTGTCAAGAGATGATTCTCCAGCTAGGAGAGGTACTGTTCCTCCTCTTCCCAGATTCTCTAGTCACAATGCTCAGTGAGGTGCCACTGGCGCCCAGCCGCTCCTGGACACACAGCATCTCCATGTCCTGTCATAGTGTACAAACAATCCTCTCATTTATGGAAATTAAAAGAGCATTTTTGCACAGAGCAAAAGGAAAAAGACCCATGAATGTCATCTTTTATATTTTGTTTGCAGTTGGCCAATGTTGGAATTTTTGTTCTTGACATGCACTTGTAAACCAATCTCGCCAAGACACAAGTTGTTTTGGCTTTTCACTACAATTACCTCTTTTTCCTCCTGTCTTGACTGCTGACGTTGCTCAATGATTCTAATGTCTATTTTATGGGAAGCAGCCTTCCCGTGGGTTTCCTTTTACACATTGCAGGGCTATCTTTATACTTCAAGAAAAAAAAAAAGAGGAGAAAACTGTCACCAAACTCATGGGGGATTTGCAGAAAACCATTTAGGTCACCTTGAGTGAAAGGTAGATTCCTCATTGTTTTCCTGAACTCATTGTAGTAAAAAAAATCTAATTCAGCATTATTGTGCTACCTCAAAGGTAAAAATGTTGTAAGGTCTTTTTGGTCCTGAGTTCTACACGTAGTGTTTGAAATGTCTTTCAATTGGAATTATTTTTAAATCATGGGGGAGAATCTTGTTTTAACCTGTTTTACACTTGTATTTTAATCTCTGAAGAATAAGTGATTAGAAAGTAATCAATTCTTGCTCTGTAGTATTGAACATATACTTAAAATCATTGTTTGCCATAAAGAAGGTTGGGTTTTTTAAAAGGAAACTCTAGGGCTTGGCTTTGCTCTTGGTTAATAAAGGCTGACAAATCACGTCTGAATCTTTGGTGCAGCCTTGTGTTCTGTTTTTGTCCTCTCATTTCAGGACCCTAGGCCATCACAGCATTCATCTGGCAGATACATTACTGAGATTGGGGTGTGAGCTCTTAAAAGTTAGAAAGGAGAGGACTTCCCTTGTGGTTCAGTGGTTAGGACTCAGCGCTTCCACTGCAGGTGGCATAGGTTCAATCCCTGGGCAGGGAACTAAGATCCTGCAGCCAAAAAGGGAGGCAAGCAGAGAGAGAGATTATAGAGAATTGGCTCACACAGCTATGGAAACAGGCAAGTCCCTAGATATGCAGGGCGAGTTGGCAAGTTGTAGACCTAGAAATGCTGATTGTTCAATTCCAGGCTGAGTCTGAAGACCTGAGAACTGAGAGTCAATAACATTGTTCTCATCCAAAGACTAGCAGGTTAAAGACTCAGGAAGAGATGACATCCCAGTATGAAGGCAGTCAGGCAGGATAATTCTCTCTTTCTTGGGAGAGCCAAGGCTTTTTGTTATGTTCAGACTTTCAACTGATTGGATGAGGCCTGCCCACATTAGGGAGGGCAATCTGCCATACTGAGTTCATTGATTTAATGTTGTGTGCATGCATGTTAAGTTGCTCCAGTCGTATCTGATTCTTTGCAACCCTACGGACAATAGACCACCAGGCTCCTCTGTCCATGGGATATTGCAGGCAGGAATACTGGAGTGGGTTGCCATGCTCTCTTCCAGGGGATCTTCCCACCCAGGGATTGAATCTGAGTCTCTTCTGTCTTCTGCCTTGGCAGGCAGGTTCTTTACCACTAGCGCCACCTGGGAAGCCTGATTTCAATGTTAATGTCATCCAAAACCACTTTTACAAAAACTCTCAGAACAGTGTTGGACCAAATACCTGGGCGCCCCATGGCCCATAAGTTGGCACATAAAATAAACCACCACAGCATGCTATTTGAATCGTTTGGGGATGGTATACAAGAGCATCCAGTATATCTCTTGCTGGGGAATGATATACTCACTAATGAAGCCCAGCAGAGAACATCTCCTGTCTGATGATGTTAATTACTTCCTTCTCTGTGGTGTAGTTACTGGCTTCCCTAGTGGCTCTGCCTGCCAATGCGGGAGACAGTTTCTATCCCTGGGTCGGGAAGATGCCCCAGAGAAGGAAATGGCACCCAGTCCACTGTTCTTGCTGGGGAAATCCCATAGACAGAGGAGCCTGGCAGGTTAATAGTCAATAGGATCACAAAGAGTCAGACACAACTACTAAACAACAACATTGTTACAAACAGAACTAGCAATGCCTCTGTGATAGCCCACTGTATTTACAGTTTCTTTCCCAGTGACCAAAGGAAGCTCATTCTGTAACAAAACCATGTTCCACATTGATCTTGCCTTCATCTGACATTACAAAAGGGCTAAGTAACAGGTGAATATACAAAACACTCATGTGATAGGGGTCTGAGAAGCTGGTTGCTGAACTATGCAAAGCCAAACTGGCCTTGTTTCGAGGCTTTAAACATTAAATATGGTTTGGCCTTTGTGGTTTTGGTGGTGGTATTACTATGAACAGTTAAGAAGTGCCAGGAAAATGACAGGATCGTATGGTCCGCAGCCTTCACCTTGAAGGGTGAACATTGTATGAGGACTTTGCTTTCTATATATGTTCTAACAGGAAGCTAAAAAGTTGTACCATCAAATTAACTGAATATATCTTCAGTGACTTTAGTGCATCAACTTTTTAACAACAGAATTGAAACAGTATTACTTATAATGTGATCAAGGAGATTAGAGTTGTTCGACATCATTCATGTTAAATATGAATTTTGCTTTCTTTACATATCCTCTAAAGACAAATGTCCCATCACAGATGATGGCCAGCAATACATGCTGTTATCTGTTTGGAGAAATGCAGAGCATCAGCCAGGAACATATTAAATAATCATTTTTGAATTCAGATGAGTGTTATCTAAGTTCTGAATTAGAATGTTAGTAATTAGGTCTGAAACTGTTAGTTGCTCAGTTGTGTCCAACTCTTTGCGATCCCATGGACTGTAGCCCACCAGGTTCCTTTGTCCATGGAATTCTCCAGGCAAGAATACTGGAGTGGGCAGCCATTCTGTTTTCCACAGAGGGGATCCTCCTGACCCAAGGATCAAACCTGGGTCTCCTGTACTGCAGGCAGATTCTTTACCATCTGAGCCACCAGGGAACCTCATGAACAGTGTGAAAAGGCAGAAAGAAATGACGCTTAAAGATGAATCCCCCCAGGTTGGTATGTGTCCATTATGCTACTAGAGAAGAGCAGAGAAACAGATCCACAAGGGATGAAGAGGCTGAGCCAAAGCAGAAACAAAACCTAGTTGTGGATGTGTTTGAAAGTAAAGCTGTAACAAAGAATACTGCAGAGGAACCTAAGATGTTAGGCCCAAGAGTGAAGGTAAAATTGGAAATGGTCAAACAAGATGGCAGGAGTGAACATCGATATTTTAGGAAATCAGTGAACTAAAATGGATGGGAATGGGCCAATTTAATTCAAATGACCATTATATCTATTACTGTGGGCAAGAATCTCCTAGAAGAAATGGAGTANCCTCGGGGAATACTCCTCTGAAGGGGAGCTCCGTGCTGCGACCAGCCTAGGGTCCTTTGTCGCTCCTTCTTTAAGAGCCCCACGGTGTCACCACCTCCGTCCGCTTTGCGTGGCCCGCGTTGGGCACCAGTTTCTGCTGGGGGTGCTCCGCAGAAAGAGAGAGGCAGTGGAACTTCCCTTAGTAAAGCCGAGGGGTCCAGAGGAGAGGTGAGCCTGCTGTCCGCCAACCCAGCCCCCCACAAGCGAGAGACAGTCACGCGCAACAGGGGTTCCATCTAAGCAGTTCCACTTTATTGGCGCAAGCTCCCAGCTTATATAGGCAAGCAGGGAGGGACTTTACACAGTTCTACCAATCAAGTTAAAGGTCAAATCGTTATGTGCTTCAGTTGCACCAATCGTGTTAAAGGTCAGCCTTCAGTTGCACCAATTGCATTAAAGGTCAGCCTTCAGTTGCACCAATCACATTAAAGGTCAAATCTTCTTGTGCCTTTGTTATAACAGGAGTTTATGGTGATCACATGCAGGGAAATTAAGAGACCCAATCAAAAACTTCGACAAACGGACTACGCCCCCACTCCTTCCTGCAGGCGCCATCTTAGTTTCCCACCGCAAAGCTAGCCCTTCTTTTTTAAGGTTTCCCATTTAGGGCCCCACAGTGGCCCTCATAGTTAACAAGTCTCAAATGCAGGACTTAATTGCAATCTCAAAAATGATAGAATGATTTCTGTTCATTTCCAAGGCAAATCATTCAGTCTAACAGTAATCCAAGTCTATGCCCTAATTCCGAAAATCTACAAGACCTTCTAGAACTAACAACAGAAAAGATGTCCTTTTCCTCGTAGGGGACTAGAATGCAGAAATAGGAAGTCAAGAGATACCTGGAGTAACAGGCAAGTTTGGCCTTGGAGTACAAGATGAAGCAGGGAAAAGGTAGCAGAGTTTTGCCAAAAGAACACACTGGTCAAAGCAAATACCCTCTTCCAACAACACATGGACATCCCCAGATGGTCAATACTGAAATCAGATTGATTATATTCTTTGCAGCTGAAGATGAAGAAGCTCTATCAGTATGTTCAGTCAGTCATGCCTGACTCTTTGCGACCTCATGGACTGCAGCACTCCAGGCCACCTGTCCATCACCAACTCCCAGAAGTTGCTCAAACTCATGTCCATCAAGTCAGTGATGCCATCCAACCATCTCATCCTCTGTTGTCCCCTTCTCTCCCCTCCTTCAAACTTTCCCAGCATCAGGGTCTTTTCTAGTGAGTCAGTTCTTCGACAAGTGGCCAAAATATTGGAGTTTCAGCTTCAGCGTCAGTCCTTCCATTGAATATTCAGAACTGATTTCCTTTAGGATAGACTGGTTGNCCCCTCCTTCAAACTTTCCCAGCATCAGGGTCTTTTCTAGTGAGTCAGTTCTTCGACAAGTGGCCAAAATATTGGAGTTTCAGCTTCAGCGTCAGTCCTTCCATTGAATATTCAGAACTGATTTCCTTTAGGATAGACTGGTTGGATCTCCTTGGAGTCCAAGGGACTCTGAAGAGTCTTCTCCAACATCACAGTTCAAAAGCATCAATTCTTCAGTGCTCAGCTTTCTTTATAGTCCAACTCTCACACCCATAAATGACTACTGGAAGAACCATAGCTTTGACTAGACAGACCTTTGCTGGCCAAGTAATGTCTTTTTAATATGCTGTCTAGGNCAATAGTATCATACGGTATATTTCACTGCCCTAAAAAATTACTTGTGCTCCACCTGTCTCTCCCTTCCCATCAAATGCCTGGCAACCGCTGATCTTTTTACTGTCTCCATAGTTTTTCCATTGTTAAAGTTTTCACTTTGATTTGCATTCCTTGCTTTCTGATGAATTTGAACATCTTTTCACTTTGTAAGGTTTTGTTGGTTGCCTCACAAATACCCTTTTCCCCTTCATCTTTGCTAACAAACCTGAATGTTGTCCAGAGCAGCAAGTGTCCAGTCCCAAGTGATCCCCTGACCCCATTCCCTCATCTCTTAATCTCCTTATATCTAGGAGTGGCCACAGATGACCCAGTTTTAATCATTGGGAAATAAATATAAGTCTACTGGGAGTTCTAGAAAGGTGTTGGCTTACCAGATAAAGGGGAAAGATGTGGGTGGTGCCAACAGCAGGATTTTCTTCTGCTTTGCATACTAATGTGATGTCTGGAGAGACAACTACCACCTTGTAAAGCTGGGTCCACAAGCATGAAGACGAAAGGCAAGAAGCTAAGGATGATGGTGGTATATGTACTCATGTAGTGGAATACTATAAAGACGTGGAAAAGAAAAGACAAAGCAATACACAACAGTATGGAGGAAACTCACAGATATAATGTTGAATAAAAAAGCACTACGAAAAGTACGTATTGTATAAGTCAATCTATATGAAATTTTAGATAGACAAAATTTGTCTACAGTAATGAAAATCAGAATAGTGGTTATCTTTGCAGGAGAAGTAGTAACTAGGATGCCAGGGGGTTACCTTCAGGGTGGCGGTGATTAACCTTGGGTGAGGTGGTTGTCTTCTGCTGAGGACCATTCTCATAGAGAGAGCTGAGAGTTGAGATCTGGACCACACACCACATCAGGAATTTAATATCTTTCCACATGTTCTTATCTTACCCTTTAATAATGTTCTATAAGTTTCATGTCATTTAATAAAATTTTAGCGGTTTTTCACCCATATAATTCCTATACTTTTCTTGATAATTTTATTCCTAAATATTTTATAGTTAAATGTTTTTCTTGCTTATTTTTAGTAAATGCTCTTATTTTAAATATATTTTTCTTATATTTATCACCTTAACATTTTCTCTTATCTATTGTAATAGTTTTCAAGAAAACTATGTAGTAGTTTTCCATATTTACAGTCATTGCATTAACTAAAGAGAGGATAAGGTTTTGTTAAATCATTTGAATTCCTGCTGTGTCCATTCTTGCCAGGTACCCAGTGTCTAGCCTGGGGAAGCCTGCGTTAAGCACTTATGGAAGGAATGGAAGAGTGAATTAAAACTGAATGGCCTCCAGGGAGACCTTGCCCTGTCCAGCCTCCTCCCCACACATAGGAGCACTGGAATGGGAGATTGGGTGGGCAGAGGAAGGGACAGGATATATCTGTGAGCAAAACAGATTTTCATCTGAGCCACGAGAGGGCACAGAATGTGAGATGTTAGAAATTTTAGGAGGTGAGCCATGGTGCCAGAGGCAAACAAAGGAGATGCTGGCAGAGAGGTGATAGGGAACAGTGGAGTCCCTTCCACTCTGGCTTTTCTTTGAGGGAGTTGCTACTGCAGGGTTCTGAGCAGGGTAGGAGAGGTTCTGATTCTGTGTGGAGAAGGCAATGGCACCCCACTCCAGTACTCTTGCCTAGAAACTTCCATGGATGGAGGAGCCTGGTAGACTGCAGTCCATGGGGTCACTAAGAGTCGGACACGACTGAGCGACTTCCCTTTCAATTTTCACTTTCATGCATTGGAGAAGGAAATGACAACCCACTCCAGTTTTCTTGCTTGGAGAATCCCAGGGACGGGGGAGCCTGGTGGGCTGCCATCTATGGGGTTGCACAGAGTTGGACACGACTGAAGCGACTTAGCAGAAGCAGCAGCAGCAGGCTGATGTGAGGAGAACAAACTGAAGGTGGCAAGGGCAGCAGGAAGAAACTGGGACATGACTGAGACATTGTCCTGGGGAGAGGAGGTGGTGGCTTGGACTAGGTGGAAGCCATGGACCTGGTAAGAAGTGGTTTCATCGTGGGTAGATGATTCTATGGAAACAATTGGACTTCCTTATGCACTGACTCTAAGTGGGAAAGAAAATCATCAACATGTACTCTGAGGTGACTGGCCTGAGCAGTAGGAAGGAGAGAGCTGCCATCACTTGTGCTGGTGGAGCTGGGGTGGAGTAGGTTTGGGGGATGAGCTGGAGCTAGGGTGGCACAAGTTGAGTTTGAGATGCCAAGAGGAAAATTAGAGTGAGATGCCTAGTCCACAGCTGGACATTGATTTGAGTCTGCCACTCAGAAAAGGTCTGACTGCACATACACCTTTGGGACTGATTGACATGTGGGTGGGATTTGAAGTCATGACCATGGGTAAGATTACGAGGGCAATAGTGTAGACAGAGAGAAGATGAAGAGGAGAAACCACTGATGGTGGAGGAAACCAGGAGGCATGGAGCCCTGGGAGCCAAACAGGGAAGGTGCTTCCAAGAGAGGCGAGATCAGCTGGTCACAGGAAATCTTTCCAGCCTGTCATCATAAGGGCAGGCTTTTTCTTTTTTTCCCCCTACTGCTCCTGTTCACTCACTGCTATACTTCCAGTATGGCACGTAGGTACTCCATAAATACTTGTTGAATGAATGGGTATCTTCATGAATCCACGCCTCTGCAAGCTCTCAGCACACAGGTGATTTTGATTTTTTTTTTTTTTTTNAACTCTTTGTGACCATGGACTATACAGTGCATGAAATTCTCTAGGCCAGAATACTGAAGTGGGTAGCCTTTCCCTTCTCCAGAGAATCTTCCAACCCAAGGATCAAACCCAGATCTCCTGCATTGCAGGTGGATTCTTTACCAGCTGAGCTACAAGAGAACACCAAGAATACTGGAATGGGTACCCTATCCGTTCTCCAGCGGATTTTTCCAACCCAAGAATCAAACCATGGTCTCCTGCATTGCAGGCAGATTCTTTACCAACTGAGCTATCAGGGAAGTCCTTAGAATGACATACTACAACTGAAAATGCAACCTAGCAGGCAGACTTTCTCTCACCTTCTGGCAGAGAAGTCAACCTCAGCTCCATCATATCCTCTCAACTCTGTGGTTGAGCATTGATCAAGGAAAGAACTCATTTTATTTGTAAAGCCCTTTGGCAGTTTACAAAGCACTTTCCCCTATGATTCAATTTGTTCTTTCCAATAGCCCTGGGAAGAATCTATTGTCATTTCTATTGAAAAGATGCAGTTAATCAAGACTTAGGGAAGTAGACACTTACCCTGGTAATAAGTGACAAATGAGGAATCAATGGCTTCCGACTGCCAATCCTGTGCACTTACCCTGTGTCATCTTACCTTGTGATACAACCAAGGCATAAAGTGAAGCACAAGCTTCCTACCAGCTGCTCTCCAGACAAACAGGCTCACGCCTTTGATGACTCCCAGTTGGCAGAAGTCTGAAATATGCTTCAGATACACCACCATGCAGTAATGTCATAAACAAGATTCTAAGTAGATTATTGCTCTACTTAGAAAACGTGTTGGAGTGAAAAATAAGGCCATTATTTAAACATACCCTGAAGGTTTATAGTGTTTGAAAAATCCATTTAAAAAAAATCATTTAAATTTTTCATTACTAATTTATTCCAGTACTATTCAAGTCCTCCCTGAAGGATTTCTGGTGGGGAAGAAGATTGATTTACAAAGCCCCAATAAATCACATGCAAATTCATATTAAATATTGTCAATACAGTTTCTGATATACGGCAGTTTTGTAGCCCTTGGGCCATAACTACCCTCTTCCAGTAGGCGGAAGATGAAAGGAAGCAAAATGAATGTCCTTAAAACCCAGAGGCTCACAGCAGGGTTTGAAGTAGGATGAGGCGAGTGATGCACTGGCCCTAGGCTCAAAGCTTAAGGGATGCTAAAAGACTCAATAATGAAGAAAAATAATACTTCAATGCAATCTTGTGAAAAAATCAAATGAATGCAAAACATCTGTGATGAATAAGTATTAAAACTTTCAATAAATCCAGAATCAGCATTTCTGGTTTTCCCTTTGGCTGTAGGCTTCATTACTGCTTGATGTTTGGTGAGTCAACGTACATTACTAACCCTATCTTCATTTACAATTTTGACATTTCATTCATGATGGATTTTTTTGGTACACATTTTTGAATTTTCAAAAATAATGCTTTAGGGACTTCCCTGGTGCTTCAGTGGTTAAGACTCTGCACTTTCAATCCAGGGGGCATGGGTTTGATCCTTGGTTGGGGAACTAAGATTCTACATGCCATGGGGTGTGGCCAAAAAATATATATAATAATGCATTGAAATTTTATTTATAATTTTGCACCCAAGGCAGGTGCTTACTTACCATACCATCCTCTGATCCTGCCTCTCAATACTTAAACACTTTCTATCCCTGGATACCAACGTCAGTAGGAACCTTTGGGCTGTGCAGGTCATCATGAGCATGGAGATGTTACCACCTCCCCCAGCACTTTCAGCACCCCTCTTCTCACCGGACCCCTCATTACAATCGAGTCTATGTTCTGTTAGATACACAAAGTTGAGGAAAGCAAACAATCAGCAGGCACATAACAAATAACCAGCCACAGATTCCCTGTGAACTACAGACAGCTTAATAACACAAACCTGAAGTTTCTCCTTGCTCAGCATGTATTTCTAAGACTTCACGGATGAAAATGCAAGCACTCAAGCACTCTACGAACTAAGCACCTTAACTTACCTGTAGCTCTGCATATGCAACAAAAAGGCCTTTAAAAAATCAGCTGAAGTTCTATCTTTTAGAGTCTCTCAGGAATACCCAACACACAGTCTCTCACAAAGCAAACATCTCACAGGAGAATCTCACTGGGGCCTGTGATGAGCATGGCAGAGCCGTCAAGCTCAGGCCACACAGACTAACTATTGTTTTGTCTTGCTTGACTGTTTTCCTTTGTTTCTGCATTTTCTCAATTCTCTGATTAAGTTTGCTCTTTAAAATGTGGGTAAGGTCTAAGAGGCTAAAGCTTTTCCACAAACAAGAACCAGGTGAGGGATACAGAGGGTGTCTGTCCCTGGGAAGACTCCCTGGAGTCCTGCTCGGTTTCAAAGATGAACGGTAGACCAGACAAGAAGAGGGGTCTTACCACATCTGATTGCTGGACCTGAGTGACTGCAGACCACTTACTTGTCTAGGTCCAGGTGGATGGGATCTTGAGGGACTTGCTTCTTACACTCCCCAGCCTTTTCAGACAACACTCCTTCCCACTGTTACCTAGGTGGCTCAGGGGTAAAGAATCTGCCTGCAATGCAAGAGTTGCGTGTTCGATCCCTGGGTCTGGAAGATCCCCTGGAGAAGGAAATGGCAACCCACTCCAGTATTCTTGCCTGGAGAACCCCCTGGACAGAGGAGCCTGGCAGGCTGCAGCCCAGGAGGTGGCAAAAGAGTCGGACACAACTTACAGCAACTAAACGACAGCCACCATTGTATCAATAGTAAGTAAGTAAGTGAAGTCGCTCAGTCGTGTCTGACTCTTTGCGATCCGTGGACTGTAGCCCACCAGGCTCCTCCGTCCATGGGATTCTCCAGACAAGAATACTGGAGTGGGTTGCCATTTCCTTCTCCAGGGGATCTTCCGAAACCAGGGATCGCACCCGGGTCTCCCACATTGCAGGCAGACGCTTTAACCTCTGAGCTATATCATAGTATCAATAGTATCATACGGTATATTTCACTGCCCTAAAAAATTACTTGTGCTCCACCTGTCTCTCCCTTCCCATCAAATGCCTGGCAACCGCTGATCTTTTTACTGTCTCCATAGTTTTTCCATTGTTAAAGTTTTCACTTTGATTTGCATTCCTTGCTTTCTGATGAATTTGAACATCTTTTCACTTTGTAAGGTTTTGTTGGTTGCCTCACAAATACCCTTTTCCCCTTCATCTTTGCTAACAAACCTGAATGTTGTCCAGAGCAGCAAGTGTCCAGTCCCAAGTGATCCCCTGACCCCATTCCCTCATCTCTTAATCTCCTTATATCTAGGAGTGGCCACAGATGACCCAGTTTTAATCATTGGGAAATAAATATAAGTCTACTGGGAGTTCTAGAAAGGTGTTGGCTTACCAGATAAAGGGGAAAGATGTGGGTGGTGCCAACAGCAGGATTTTCTTCTGCTTTGCATACTAATGTGATGTCTGGAGAGACAACTACCACCTTGTAAAGCTGGGTCCACAAGCATGAAGACGAAAGGCAAGAAGCTAAGGATGATGGTGGTATATGTACTCATGTAGTGGAATACTATAAAGACGTGGAAAAGAAAAGACAAAGCAATACACAACAGTATGGAGGAAACTCACAGATATAATGTTGAATAAAAAAGCACTACGAAAAGTACGTATTGTATAAGTCAATCTATATGAAATTTTAGATAGACAAAATTTGTCTACAGTAATGAAAATCAGAATAGTGGTTATCTTTGCAGGAGAAGTAGTAACTAGGATGCCAGGGGGTTACCTTCAGGGTGGCGGTGATTAACCTTGGGTGAGGTGGTTGTCTTCTGCTGAGGACCATTCTCATAGAGAGAGCTGAGAGTTGAGATCTGGACCACACACCACATCAGGAATTTAATATCTTTCCACATGTTCTTATCTTACCCTTTAATAATGTTCTATAAGTTTCATGTCATTTAATAAAATTTTAGCGGTTTTTCACCCATATAATTCCTATACTTTTCTTGATAATTTTATTCCTAAATATTTTATAGTTAACTGTTTTTCTTGCTTATTTTTAGTAAATGCTCTTATTTTAAATATATTTTTCTTATATTTATCACCTTAACATTTTCTCTTATCTATTGTAATAGTTTTCAAGAAAACTATGTAGTAGTTTTCCATATTTACAGTCATTGCATTAACTAAAGAGAGGATAAGGTTTTGTTAAATCATTTGAATTCCTGCTGTGTCCATTCTTGCCAGGTACCCAGTGTCTAGCCTGGGGAAGCCTGCGTTAAGCACTTATGGAAGGAATGGAAGAGTGAATTAAAACTGAATGGCCTCCAGGGAGACCTTGCCCTGTCCAGCCTCCTCCCCACACATAGGAGCACTGGAATGGGAGATTGGGTGGGCAGAGGAAGGGACAGGATATATCTGTGAGCAAAACAGATTTTCATCTGAGCCACGAGAGGGCACAGAATGTGAGATGTTAGAAATTTTAGGAAGTGAGCCATGGTGCCAGAGGCAAACAAAGGAGATGCTGGCAGAGAGGTGATAGGGAACAGTGGAGTCCCTTCCACTCTGGCTTTTCTTTGAGGGAGTTGCTACTGCAGGGTTCTGAGCAGGGTAGGAGAGGTTCTGATTCTGTGTGGAGAAGGCAATGGCACCCCACTCCAGTACTCTTGCCTAGAAACTTCCATGGATGGAGGAGCCTGGTAGACTGCAGTCCATGGGGTGACTAAGAGTCGGACACGACTGAGCGACTTCCCTTTCAATTTTCACTTTCATGCATTGGAGAAGGAAATGACAACCCACTCCGGTTTTCTTGCTTGGAGAATCCCAGGGACGGGGGAGCCTGGTGGGCTGCCATCTATGGGGTTGCACAGAGTTGGACACGACTGAAGCGACTTAGCAGAAGCAGCAGCAGCAGGCTGATGTGAGGAGAACAAACTGAAGGTGGCAAGGGCAGCAGGAAGAAACTGGGACATGACTGAGACATTGTCCTGGGGAGAGGAGGTGGTGGCTTGGACTAGGTGGAAGCCATGGACCTGGTAAGAAGTGGTTTCATCGTGGGTAGATGATTCTATGGAAACAATTGGACTTCCTTATGCACTGACTCTAAGTGGGAAAGAAAGTCATCAACATGTACTCTGAGGTGACTGGCCTGAGCAGTAGGAAGGAGAGAGCTGCCATCACTTGTGCTGGTGGAGCTGGGGTGGAGTAGGTTTGGGGGATGAGCTGGAGCTAGGGTGGCACAAGTTGAGTTTGAGATGCCAAGAGGAAAATTAGAGTGAGATGCCTAGTCCACAGCTGGACATTGATTTGAGTCTGCCACTCAGAAAAGGTCTGACTGCACATACACCTTTGGGACTGATTGACATGTGGGTGGGATTTGAAGTCATGACCATGGGTAAGATTACGAGGGCAATAGTGTAGACAGAGAGAAGATGAAGAGGAGAAACCACTGATGGTGGAGGAAACCAGGAGGCATGGAGCCCTGGGAGCCAAACAGGGAAGGTGCTTCCAAGAGAGGCGAGATCAGCTGGTCACAGGAAATCTTTCCAGCCTGTCATCATAAGGGCAGGCTTTTTCTTTTTTTCCCCCTACTGCTCCTGTTCACTCACTGCTATACTTCCAGTATGGCACGTAGGTACTCCATAAATACTTGTTGAATGAATGGGTATCTTCATGAATCCACGCCTCTGCAAGCTCTCAGCACACAGGTGATTTTGATTTTTTTTTTTTTTTTAAGAGCAGAGAACAGGTAGGAGGCCCTACCCACTCTCAGTAGCATCCATCCTTGTCCTGCCTTGCCTTTGATAGCCACATCGACATTCACTCAGGTGGGAGCCCTTCTGGCCAACACAGGGCATAGGACAAACAAGCTTCAGACAAGCACTGAAGGGTAGAGCTTGGTGGAACCTGGGTTGAACACTGGATCACCCACCAGTCCACAAAGGGACTATACAGACCTTCCTGTGTTCACCCCTCTATTATCCAGTCATTTGTCCATCCATCTACATACGGTCATCTGTCCGCCTATGCATACAACTGCCCCTTATCTCCCGTCTACAGCCACTCTTGTCTATCTTAATCCAACCTCATCCAGTCCTCTGTCCATCCATCTACTAGGGTGACCAACTTCCCAAATTGCTGCAAACACTCTCGATGTGAACTCCTACATCCCAGGAAACTCCTCGGTCCCAGGAAAAATGATACAGTTGGCTCATCCATCTGTATCCCTGGCATCCCTTATTGCAACCATGGGCTCGAAGCCCACCTGTCCACCCACCCTGACCTCCTTGGCCACCCTCTCCCTTGAAGGGAGGCAAGACTCCACCCCTCTCCCTAACCCCGCCCATTCCCCGCCCCTTCCGGAAGCGGCTACAACGAATCCGGGCGCCCTAGCAACAGCGCTTTTTGGGCCGCCCAGTCCGCAAGCTGGGCTCCCGGTGCGAGCCAATAGTGAGGGGCTCAGGGAGTGAGACGCAGGGGGCGGGGCTCGGCGCGGCGGCCGCCATCTTGGTGGGAGAGAAACAATAGGAAGGAAGCTCCGCGGGACCGGGCTGAGGCAGCAGGTAATGCCACCTTTCCTCGGCGTACGGCCCTGCCGCCCCGGGGACTTTGGAGGAAGGTTTCTCTGGGTCTTCAGGGAGCGAAGTCTCTGGTCATTCAGGGTGTCCCCAGGTTTTGGGGGAGGGGTTCTCCCCCGATGATGGGTGTAAGAGATCTCTCAGGGTCCCTGTGGGGCCAGATTTCCCCCGGTCATTTGAGAGAGGCATTATTTCTTCAGGTTACTGGGGAGAGAAAATCTCCCATGATTTTGAGGGGCAGAATCTTCCCTGGTCATTGACTGGGCGGGGGGGGAGTCTCCCGAATATTTTGGTGATACAGGGTCTCTGTTGGTCATTGGAGTCTCCGCTCTTTGGAAGAGGGCAAGATCTCTGGGTCGTTGAGGGAGGTCTCCCCAGGACATTGGCGTCCACGATATCTCGGGTTATTAATGGGGGTTTCCCTGAGTCTTCTGCTGGAGAACTCAGCCCAGTGCCTCAGGTACGGTTACCTGAGGCTGGCAGCTGTGCAGCCATTTTGAGTGTTGAATGTCAGTTGGGTTTGTCAGCTGGTGTCAGCGGGGGCGGGGGTGGGGGTGGTATTTGCAAACCTAACCGTCTTATCCCCCAAAGCCCTAAAATGGATCCGGGGACGTCTTCATAGTCATAAGCTTCACCGTGGATGAAGCTTGCAGATCTTTGACGTTGGGTTGATTGCAGACTACATGTTGTCTCTTGCGTCCAAGTGATTAGTTTCGTTTTTGGATTTTATTCAATTTCTTATAGCCGAAGTGCAGAAAAATGAGTCCAAATGTTGTGAAAAGAAAATGTAGAAACCAGTAAAATCTAGTGCTGTTAGATACCGGGGAAGTAAAACTAATCACTGCTTGGAATGAAACATTTTGGTAGTGAAATGTACATAGAACAAGAATAAGATAAAATCATCTGAAAGAATAGTTTTAAGCACTGAAAGTTCTGAAAAGTGGTAACAAAAAATGTTGCAGATCACAAGTTTTATGATACTTTGTATAAAGCACCATGATTACAGTAGTTTTGATGAATTCTAGTATTTATTTGCTGTATTTGCATTTTTAGCAGGGTAATATTTTAAGTGAACTAAAATGCTTATTTACATAGATTGCTCTTGTGGAGTTTGTGTAATTTCATCCTGTAACCTGGTGTTTAGGATTTAAAGAGAAGTTTCAGGCTGGTATTGTTATTGTTTTAACTTTAACCACTACCAAAATTAGAAACCTGAGCAAGATATATGCTTTTATCAAATTGGCGTAATGAATACATTATCATGTTGACGTAATAAACCAGTTGATCACTTGGTAGTTTTTTCTGGAGGAAAAAGTCAGTTGAATGGTTACCTGGTATTCTACTTGGCTTACCTGCTTTGTAACTTAGACTTTAGAGTAGAATTTGCAAGAATTGTTAGGAATAAGATGGATGAGAACTAGGACTGGAGTTGATATAGTTGTAAAAGCCAGTTTAGCAGGTGTAATAAGCTTCGTTTCATTTCAAGACTTTGCAGGTGACATCCACCAGCCCTATATCTGTCTGAGCAGTGGAAGGTATGAGGAAGGCACAACTATTGACTGATGAGCTGTAGCCAGTCTTTTTTGCAGAGGGGTTCGAGGGGTGCCAGAGACTTCTCTGTAAGCACCGAAGATGTCACCCGTCGCTAGGCAACAGGGCTAAGACTGAGCCTCCCCAAGGCCAGCTTGCTGAGGTGAAAATTTTCCATTGTTTGGCTTAAGGAGGATGCGCTGGGGATGAATTTTTCCTTCAAGTGAAGTTATTTTACCTCATGGGGTAATCACCGTAAAGACATTGAACACATTTTTATATAGTAAATGATTGCTTTCATGTGATTACATTTAAAGCATATTTTTGTTTTTAAATAAATTATATTTTTGCTTATTTGCATACCAAGTAGCAATAAGCAGTTCTAGTGTTTGCAGTATATTCTGGTAGCAAGGAAGAGGCCTTTTCCCCCAAAATTGAGTTAAGTATTTCCCCCTGAATTTGAAGGAAAAGAGTCTCCGAAAATGATGGGTAAAGTGGTTTAGGTCTGTTAACCGTCCATCCATCACCAGCCTCTGCAGTTAGGAACTCCTATCTGATCTTTACACTCTGCCTTCCTCCCTTCCCCTTAAATGAAAAGTTGAAATTTTAGGAGGCCTATCCCCAAACTATAATATCCGTTGCATATCACTAAAACAAGGGGCTACCCACAGTTTCTACACCAGTAGGCCTTTTGTTTATTGTTGTTCACTTACAAAGTCACGTCCAACTATTTGCCATCCCATGAACTGCCGCACGCCAGGCTTCCCTCTCCTTTACTGTCTCCTGGAGTTTGCTTGAACTCATGTCCCTTGAGTCAGTGATGCCATAATTTCTTGATTTTTCTCAGATATTTAGTCATGATCAGATGGCCCTGATTGTTTCATTGTTTGTTTTTTTTTTTAGTCAGTTTGTTCAAACTACGATCCAAATAAAGTCTGCAATTGCATTTGATGAAGTGTCTCTTAGATATGTATATGATCACTCTGTTTTGCAATTTATCTGTTGAAACAGCTGTCATTTATCTTGTAGGGGTTCCCACATTCCGGCTTTTATTGATCACACTCTGTGTTTGAGACCTTTTGACAATGGTGGCCGGGTTTGAAGGGGTCACGTCACCTGTATATCTTTTTAGTGAAGAAGTTGTGATGGAGTGGCTAGGACTCATTCAAAAGTGAGCTCCAAACCGTGCACTCTTGAGGACTGTCAGGGACCTACAGGGCCACACAGCGTAAGGCCCTCCTCCTCCCTCTATGTCATATGGTCCAGATTTTCCACATGGAACAGAGAGTCCTACCCTTCTTCCAGGAGAATGTAGGTATTTTGCTTCTTGTCTCCTCACAGACCTCCTCCTCTCACCAGTGTTGCACCCTCTGCCCACAGGCTGTTCATTTACAGGCATCTTGACCCAGTGTTCTTTCTTTGCATGTTACTCTTGGAGTGCCATCTGCTCTTTCCTTTGCAGCTAATTTCCAAATCTGTTTTCAAGTTAGGTTCACTTAGGCTTCACTCCCACCGTACCAATTACCTGCTGTATGTTTTCTCATTGATGGCTTGATCATCCCTTATATTTAATTGTTGGCAGGTCAATGCACATCTTCTCAGCTGTATCTGACTTTATGAACAAAACATCCTTGTTCTGACTTGTTTTGAAGACTCAGTATCTGACTCATTCCTGTAATTTGATTCCATGTATTAGGGGTTCTGAAGAGAGGGTCTGTGCTTGCCAGCTCCACGCATCATATGCAGAGTTCAGGGAGGGTATGCGTTTTCAGGACAGAGGCCTACAGTTGTCTCAGATTTTCTTGGGAGTCAGCTGCCTCCTCAAGGGTTGAGAGGAGCTACAGCGTGCTACACCTCACCCTCCACCAGATCCTTCTCTGTCTTCTCCCCCTCCCTCCTTAATTTCCTTGTGTGGGCTGGGCTCTTTGGGTGCAGTAGAGAAGACAGGAGGCCCTGTGCCCTGCCACGTTTGCCACTGAGTAGGGGAGATGACATTAATGAGGTCACTCCAGGTGAGACAGTTGTCTAGTGATGGCAGTTCTGATGTCTTAGTGGCCCTAGAACCTGGGAGCTGTCAGGATGTTTTCCCACCTGCCCTCTTGGAACAAACAGATGCAAGGAGACTCATAAGAGGAGGAGGCCCCGGCAGTGAGATGATGGAGAGAACAGCTTGGTTGCAGACCCCCTTCTGGGGGTCACAGCTCTATTTGTTGGGGGGTGGCTCTTCCTGCTGTCATATCCTCCCTCCAGGGAACTCCCAAGCTTGGGACCAGGAGAGTGTGTTGCCTCCTTCTCTTTTACCTTTAGTTTTGACATATTCCAGTAACCAGATATTAAATTCATAAACTTACAAAGTTACCTGAAATATTTCTGTGGTATGAAACATGACAGAGAAGCGTGAGATGGTTTTCTAAGGCAGTTTTTCTTTAAAAGATTAAGGATTTTTCTTCTTTTGAACCCCTTTTACACATGAACTTCTCATAAATGTGAAGAAGATTGGTATCTCTTCCTTTGTTCCTTAGGTAAGAATGCACACAGAGAAGGCTCCCGGTAAATGCTGGTTCCTGCTGTCCCCGTCCCTCCACTCATGTCACTGTAGTGACCGGCTGGATCTCTGAAGCCACATTTTTCTTTGTCTCTCTGCCTGGTTAATTTTCCTGATATAAAATGTTACCACAGTGCTCCAGGATTCAGTAGCTCACATACCTTGTGGATCAGGTCGGAGTGAAAGAATAGGTGCAATCTTTTAAAATTTATGCTGTGTCCCAGTGGCAGTTCTACTTTAGGACGTTTTCTTACAGAAATACTTGACAGATATGCAAAGACAGATACAAGCATGCTGACTGCGTTGTTATTGTAATTTCAAAGTTGGAAATAGTGTTGGTAGGGAAGTGGATAAATACATTACGATTTTGTGTGACTATTACGCAGCCTTTAAAAGGAATTATATATAGATAGATGTAGCAGGCTGCCTAAGTCATATAGTTTAGTTGGGGGAGAAAAGTGGCAAAACAGAAGACAAATGTTGAATAATTTTACTCAAAATCATAGAGACAGAAAGTTGAATGGTGGTTTCGAGGGACCAGGGGCTAGGCAGAGTGGGAAGTTACTACTTAACATGTATAGAATTTCAGTTTGAGATAATGAAAAAGTTCTGGAGACAGTGGTGATTATTGCACAACATTGCAAATATACTTAACTCCAGAGAACTGTCTATCCCAAAATAGTTTAAAAGGTACATTTTATATTGTGTGTATTTTATCAGTATTTTTTAAACATTAGGTGAGAAAAATAAAGCTGATTTTACTGGCGGGAAGAAAGGCAAAACAATGTATATAGCCTGATCCTATTTCAGAAAAGTGCAGAGAAAGAAGAGAAAGTTTCAGAAAAGAAGAGAAAAGTGCACTGAAGAAAATGGACAGGATGAAGAGACCCCACACTAATAACTAATGGTGGTCATTTTATCACACTTGTAACCAGTTTAAAAAGTCTCTTTTGTATGAAATTAACAGGCTGTCCTTTGGCACTCTGTTCCTTTACCTGTCACCCCTTTCCTCCCCCTCCCCCTCAACCAGGGCAGGCTTAATATGCCCTTATCCACTGTCAGGTCCATCCTCTGACCTCCATCTCCCGTTGGACTTTCTGTAGGAACTGGAACAGTGGACAGAGGACCACTCACGTTTGAGGAGTGCATTACCCACCCATAAACTAGGCAGGAGGCTAGATTTTTAATCGTGTTCCTATCTCCTGGCACCTCCTTAAAATTACTGTGCCTGGTGTACAGATAAAGACCTGAGAGTAGGTGAAGCACCATTTATACCCAAGTATCAGACAGGCCCTAGTATGTCAGGGAGAAGATTTTAAAATGAATTTTTTGGTACAATTTAAGTGTGCAGACTTACAGAGAGGTATTGAAAGTTGGATTTCTTGTAATATTTATCTTTAATTGCACATACGTGTTTAGTTATTATCTCTTTATAAATAAATAACTTCCAGTAGAAGTTACGCTTTTTATCCACACAGGAAATGGCAACCCACTCCAGTACTCTTGCCTGGAAAATTCCATGGATGGAGGAGCCTGGTAGGTTACAGTCTGGGATCGCAAAGAGTCAGACACGACTGAGCAGCTTCACTGACTGGTCATGAATTGGTTCTCCAAGTTGCCTGTGTGCATTTCTGCCATTCCTGTGGCCACATTCAGAGATGCTGTCCACTCCTCTCAGTGTTGACATTGTCACTGAACCTTTCTCCCAAGCTGGTTGTGACCTCTGCATTGCAGCCCTTTTATTGTGTTGATATTTTAAAATCATAGCTTTATTAAGATACAGTTCACATCCCATGTAATTCATCCCCAAAGAATCCTGTATCCCCCACCTGCAGTGTTGCCCCCCTCCCCGCTGACACATCCGCCTTCCTGAGAGGCCTTGCTGGCTTGTTTGAAAGGACACCACTGCACTGCATCCCACCCCTGAACTAAAGAGAGGAAGTCAGCGCTGCCCAGCTGGCCCTGCTGTCAGTTGTGGTGGTATCTTCCAGAGACAGTTGCCTTGTGACCGGGGAGGATGTAGCCCTTTACCATTCTGCCATTTTCCATATGGGAGGTGGGAGGTTGAGAACTTGCACTTACTCAGTAAGAGTTAGCTGCCCCTCGGCATGTGAAGTCTTCCCGGATCCGGGGTCGAACTCGGGCCACCTGCATAGGCAGGCGGATTCTTAATCGCTGGATCACCAAGGGCTTCCAAAGCTGCTGTATTGGTCCTGTTAGCATGGGACGCTTTTCATGCCCTTGAGGGGAGCGTTTACCTGAACGAGGTATTGTGAGACCCGGAGGAAACTGCCCTCCAAGCACAGGATCTGGTGTAGCGCAGGGCACACCTTGGTTCCTCCACCAGCGGGCAGAGCACTCATGTGCTGGCCTGCACAGGTCGGGGCTGCGTGGGTTCTGTGGCTGCCCATGAGGACTGAATCATTTTTGGCACCATTTATTTCAGAGAATGGGTTCATGTGTCATCTGGTTTGGGAACTGCTGAGAAATGAGCAGGGTAAACACTGACCGCAGGCAGGGAGCATATGATCTTGCCTGAAGCTAATGGACTGTTGCTTTACTGGCACAAGAGAGAACCGTGAGTCAGGGTAGGAAAGTCCCCCATAGATCAAGACCAGTTTTGGCCAGTCTTCAAGCATCACTTCTGATGTTCCTGTTGGGTATGTTGCCTACACGGTGGTAGGAGTTGTAGTTGCATCAAGGAGGAGGAGGTGCCAGGTGGAAAATGGCCCTTGAAGAGGAGTAACAGGCTTTTTAAGGAGGACTTAGAATTCTTGGTTTGTGTATGGAATACACTTAGGTTCAATTCATTTGCTAAGTTGTGTGTGACTCTTTGCGACCCCATGAATCGCAGCATGCCAGGCCTCCCTGTCCATCACCAACTCCCAGAGTTCACCCAAACTCATGTCCATCAAGTCAGTGATGCCATCCAGCCATCTCATCCTCTGTCATCCCCTTCTCCTCCTATCTCCAATTCCTCCCAGCATCAGAGTCTTTTCCAATGAGTCAGCTCTTTGCATGAGGTGGCCAAAGTATTGGAGTTTCAGCTTCAGCATCAATCCTTCCAATGAACACCCAGGACTGATCTCTATTTATAAGTAAATTTGACATTCTGGTAAAGGGAACATGTGATAACTTAGAATCAATAATTTAGATTTTCTTAAAGGAGGAGTGCTCCAGTTTTAACTTGAAAAACTTAAAATTGCTCAAACTCTGTCATTCAAGCATTGTAACTGATAAACGTATTTCTGGGTTGGCTGAAAGCTCCTTCTCCTCGTACCTGCTTCATCTTGGGGCCCTCAAGTCTTTCATTCCAGAAATCTGGTCTGATGAGGCAAAGAGATGGACCAGTGTGATCTTCAGAGAAGGCTCTGGGAGGGTGCTCTTCGCCTTATTGAAAAGTTTGTCTGCATTTTTGGAACAGAATCTGCTGTTTTATTTGTTCCTCAGAATTGGTGGAAGGATTTGCAATGTTGTGACTGTCATGAAATACACTTACAACTTGTAGTTTCTCCTTTATTAAAACTAGAAGAAGATGTTTATGAGGGGGGAAATGAACACCTGGTGTTGGACCCTAGGCATCTGTGTCAAGTCACTTGCAGGGCTTCTGTGTTGTCTCTCCAGCCCTGCTTTGTTCTTTGGTGGAGCCACCGCTTGCTGTGACATGAGGGTGACCCTTCCACCTTCTTAGCAGTGATTCGTTCATCTCAAAGAACATCTTGTTTTCCATGATGAGGCCTAGGTGGTCTGTGCAGCCACGTGTAGGGGAGTGATCTTAGTATTTACTCCAGAAGGCTATTGTAGGAGGGAAGGAGTTACAGAACAGACTAAAGGCTTGGTAAACAGTAGGTCTTGTCTCTGGCATGGTTGTATCCCGAAGTCATTGAGGGTTGAGATGGCCACTTCCTCTGACCTTTCAGCACCTTGTACACACTTCGGGGGCTGGATTATTGGGATTATTATCCTCACTTGTTTACATGTGTTTACATGTCAGTCTCCCAGTGTCTCCATTGTGCAGTAGAGCTGTGAGTTTGCAGTGTGGGTGGCATCAGTGTTTTTTTGTGGATGAGTTCATAACCTTCAAGAGCTGAGCAGCCATCTGCATTTTTCTGTCGGTCATAGTGAATTCTTTTGTTCTTCCTCCTAATGTTTTCACTCTGAGTTATAAAGGTAACAGACATGATCTGAGTTTGAGAAAATTTCAAGAAGTTTGGAGCATTCAGGAAACTGAAGAGAAGGGAATAATGATCTTAAACTTACTACAGGGCAGATCCAGCTTTTCTGGTGGCTGAGGTTTATATAATGTAACATAAATATATGTATCATCCATCTTTAAACAAAAGAATTTACAGTTATGAAAACAGGAAGGTTAGAAAATGAACTTACCTGCAAAACAGAAATAGGGTTACAGATGAAGAAAACAAACTTAGAGTTACCAAGGGTAAGGAGAGGGGAGGGATCAACTGGGAGATTGAGATTGCCATGTATATACGCTACTGTATATCAGATAGATAAGTAATAAGGACCTTATGTATAGCACAGGGAACTCCACGTAGTAACCTGTGATGGTCTATATGGTAAAAGAATCTAAAAAAAAGTGGATATATCTCTATGTATAACTGATTCACTGTGCTGTACATCTGGAACTAACCTAACATTGTAAATCAATGATATGCCAATAAAAGGAAAAAAACACCAGTAAGGTAAGAAAGTAAATTTGGATTGAAAGAAGAAAAACAAAAAAAAGTCATACATTTAAAAAATCAATACTACAATACTTTTTTTTTTTTTCTGCGGTGGTGAGTGACATGTGGGATCTTAGTTCCCTGAACAGGGATTGAACGCATGGCCCCCTGAGTGGAAGTGTGGAGTCTTAACTGGACCTCTAGGGCAGTCCTGATACCACAGTACTTTTCCCCCTACCTTTTGGGGCAGTGTGTTGACTGCCTCATTTTATGACAGCAGTGTCATAATTTTTCTATAAAAAGGTCACATAGGGATTTCCCTGGCGATCCTTTGGTTAAAAATTTAATATTTTTTTCATGTAGTGACTCCAGGGCCTTTGAACAGCCATGACCCCTGTGAGTCAGTGTTACTTTTTTAAGTGATAACTTAGCAACCTGAAAGCTTGGTCTTTGGGATGCCAGCTCAATGCTACCGCAGAATTTCTGAATGCTTATTAGTATATTTATAAACGGTGAGAGGATTTTAATTTTGTATCCATATTTTAAAGTTTTATTCTTCAATGACCGTGCTTTTGCCTGATTTTCTTCAGAGAGAATTTTCCAAGAGGTTGGCTCTTATTAGATTAAGAGCTTAGGCTTTGTTGACATGAAATGGTTCCACAGCAGCAGATCCCAGATGAGTGTTTGGGTACAGGGCCCTTCATTTACACATCCCGGTTAATGCAGACTTAATACGGTGGGAGACTATAAATGCAAAATTAACACCTAGCTGATTCCGAGAATGCATTTGATGAAGGGTGTGGCTATTTAGCGGTGGTACTCCCTGTATGGTTGGAGTGGGTTTGGATCATTGCAGCAGGTGCCTTTCGAGTTCTCTGTTGATCTGTGTGCAGCAGATACGATGCAGAAGTGATTTGAGGCACCTCCTATAGGGTACTGACTCTGTGCTGGTGCTCTTCTAGACTCTGGAGATTGAGCAGTAAATAGAGCAATCAAAAATCTCCAACCTAATGGACTTGGTTTTCTGGTGGGATCAGGGTGGAGGAGACAGAAAATGAACAGGACAAATAAAACATATACAATATGTTAGATGGTGATAAGTGCTGAGGAGAAGATAAAGCTGAGTTGTGTAAGGCATGTGGATGGGGAGATGCGGCACTTTCAGATGGGGTGGCTAAGGAAGACTTCATTAAAGAGGTGATGTTTGGATAGAGAGCTGAAGGAGGTAAGAGAGTGCATGCAGAGGGGATGGCAAGAACAGAGGCCCTGAGGTAAGTGTGTATCAGGCACGTTTGAGAAATAACAAGAAAGCCAGGATAATTGAAGCAGATTTGCTGTTGCTCTTTCTTTCATGATGGGTGATGGGTGCTTTACTGGAAGGCTTATTGGGCCATTTTGCGTCTCTTCTGCTTATTTGTGTGTAAAGGATGCTTTTGTTTTGACTTTACAAGAGTTAAAAAAGATAACCATGCAACTGGTATAGGTCTAGTATTAGCTGTGTGTGCCTGCTCAGTCCAGTCCAACTGTGACTCTATGGACTGTAGCTTGCTGGGCTCCTCTGTTCATGGGATGCTCCAGGCAAGAAGAAGATGTGTATAAGAGACAGATTGAAAAGTTTGTCTGCATTTTTGGAACAGAATCTGCTGTTTTATTTGTTCCTCAGAATTGGTGGAAGGATTTGCAATGTTGTGACTGTCATGAAATACACTTACAACTTGTAGTTTCTCCTTTATTAAAACTAGAAGAAGATGTTTATGAGGGGGGAAATGAACACCTGGTGTTGGACCCTAGGCATCTGTGTCAAGTCACTTGCAGGGCTTCTGTGTTGTCTCTCCAGCCCTGCTTTGTTCTTTGGTGGAGCCACCTCTTGCTGTGACATGAGGGTGACCCTTCCACCTTCTTAGCAGTGACTCGTTCATCTCAAAGAACATCTTGTTTTCCATGATGAGGCCTAGGTGGTCTGTGCAGCCACGTGTAGGGGAGTGATCTTAGTATTTACTCCAGAAGGCTATTGTAGGAGGGAAGGAGTTACAGAACAGACTAAAGGCTTGGTAAACAGTAGGTCTTGTCTCTGGCATGGTTGTATCCCGAAGTCATTGAGGGTTGAGATGGCCACTTCCTCTGACCTTTCAGCACCTTGTACACACTTCGGGGGCTGGATTATTGGGATTATTATCCTCACTTGTTTACATGTGTTTACATGTCAGTCTCCCAGTGTCTCCATTGTGCAGTAGAGCTGTGAGTTTGCAGTGTGGGTGGCATCAGTGTTTTTTTGTGGATGAGTTCATAACCTTCAAGAGCTGAGCAGCCATCTGCATTTTTCTGTCGGTCATAGTGAATTCTTTTGTTCTTCCTCCTAATGTTTTCACTCTGAGTTATAAAGGTAACAGACATGATCTGAGTTTGAGAAAATTTCAAGAAGTTTGGAGCATTCAGGAAACTGAAGAGAAGGGAATAATGATCTTAAACTTACTACAGGGCAGATCCAGCTTTTCTGGTGGCTGAGGTTTATATAATGTAACATAAATATATGTATCATCCATCTTTAAACAAAAGAATTTACAGTTATGAAAACAGGAAGGTTAGAAAATGAACTTACCTGCAAAACAGAAATAGGGTTACAGATGAAGAAAACAAACTTAGAGTTACCAAGGGTAAGGAGAGGGGAGGGATCAACTGGGAGATTGAGATTGCCATGTATATACGCTACTGTATATCAGATAGATAAGTAATAAGGACCTTATGTATAGCACAGGGAACTCCACGTAGTAACCTGTGATGGTCTATATGGTAAAAGAATCTAAAAAAAAGTGGATATATCTCTATGTATAACTGATTCACTGTGCTGTACATCTGGAACTAACCTAACATTGTAAATCAATGATATGCCAATAAAAGGAAAAAAACACCAGTAAGGTAAGAAAGTAAATTTGGATTGAAAGAAGAAAAACAAAAAAAAGTCATACATTTAAAAAATCAATACTACAATACTTTTTTTTTTTTTCTGCGGTGGTGAGTGACATGTGGGATCTTAGTTCCCTGAACAGGGATTGAACGCATGGCCCCCTGAGTGGAAGTGTGGAGTCTTAACTGGACCTCTAGGGCAGTCCTGATACCACAGTACTTTTCCCCCTACCTTTTGGGGCAGTGTGTTGACTGCCTCATTTTATGACAGCAGTGTCATAATTTTTCTATAAAAAGGTCACATAGGGATTTCCCTGGCGATCCTTTGGTTAAAAATTTAATATTTTTTTCATGTAGTGACTCCAGGGCCTTTGAACAGCCATGACCCCTGTGAGTCAGTGTTACTTTTTTAAGTGATAACTTAGCAACCTGAAAGCTTGGTCTTTGGGATGCCAGCTCAATGCTACCGCAGAATTTCTGAATGCTTATTAGTATATTTATAAACGGTGAGAGGATTTTAATTTTGTATCCATATTTTAAAGTTTTATTCTTCAATGACCGTGCTTTTGCCTGATTTTCTTCAGAGAGAATTTTCCAAGAGGTTGGCTCTTATTAGATTAAGAGCTTAGGCTTTGTTGACATGAAATGGTTCCACAGCAGCAGATCCCAGATGAGTGTTTGGGTACAGGGCCCTTCATTTACACATCCCGGTTAATGCAGACTTAATACGGTGGGAGACTATAAATGCAAAATTAACACCTAGCTGATTCCGAGAATGCATTTGATGAAGGGTGTGGCTATTTAGCGGTGGTACTCCCTGTATGGTTGGAGTGGGTTTGGATCATTGCAGCAGGTGCCTTTCGAGTTCTCTGTTGATCTGTGTGCAGCAGATACGATGCAGAAGTGATTTGAGGCACCTCCTATAGGGTACTGACTCTGTGCTGGTGCTCTTCTAGACTCTGGAGATTGAGCAGTAAATAGAGCAATCAAAAATCTCCAACCTAATGGACTTGGTTTTCTGGTGGGATCAGGGTGGAGGAGACAGAAAATGAACAGGACAAATAAAACATATACAATATGTTAGATGGTGATAAGTGCTGAGGAGAAGATAAAGCTGAGTTGTGTAAGGCATGTGGATGGGGAGATGCGGCACTTTCAGATGGGGTGGCTAAGGAAGACTTCATTAAAGAGGTGATGTTTGGATAGAGAGCTGAAGGAGGTAAGAGAGTGCATGCAGAGGGGATGGCAAGAACAGAGGCCCTGAGGTAAGTGTGTATCAGGCACGTTTGAGAAATAACAAGAAAGCCAGGATAATTGAAGCAGATTTGCTGTTGCTCTTTCTTTCATGATGGGTGATGGGTGCTTTACTGGAAGGCTTATTGGGCCATTTTGCGTCTCTTCTGCTTATTTGTGTGTAAAGGATGCTTTTGTTTTGACTTTACAAGAGTTAAAAAAGATAACCATGCAACTGGTATAGGTCTAGTATTAGCTGTGTGTGCCTGCTCAGTCCAGTCCAACTGTGACTCTATGGACTGTAGCTTGCTGGGCTCCTCTGTTCATGGGATGCTCCAGGCAAGAAGAAGATGTGTATAAGAGACAGATTGAAAAGTTTGTCTGCATTTTTGGAACAGAATCTGCTGTTTTATTTGTTCCTCAGAATTGGTGGAAGGATTTGCAATGTTGTGACTGTCATGAAATACACTTACAACTTGTAGTTTCTCCTTTATTAAAACTAGAAGAAGATGTTTATGAGGGGGGAAATGAACACCTGGTGTTGGACCCTAGGCATCTGTGTCAAGTCACTTGCAGGGCTTCTGTGTTGTCTCTCCAGCCCTGCTTTGTTCTTTGGTGGAGCCACCTCTTGCTGTGACATGAGGGTGACCCTTCCACCTTCTTAGCAGTGACTCGTTCATCTCAAAGAACATCTTGTTTTCCATGATGAGGCCTAGGTGGTCTGTGCAGCCACGTGTAGGGGAGTGATCTTAGTATTTACTCCAGAAGGCTATTGTAGGAGGGAAGGAGTTACAGAACAGACTAAAGGCTTGGTAAACAGTAGGTCTTGTCTCTGGCATGGTTGTATCCCGAAGTCATTGAGGGTTGAGATGGCCACTTCCTCTGACCTTTCAGCACCTTGTACACACTTCGGGGGCTGGATTATTGGGATTATTATCCTCACTTGTTTACATGTGTTTACATGTCAGTCTCCCAGTGTCTCCATTGTGCAGTAGAGCTGTGAGTTTGCAGTGTGGGTGGCATCAGTGTTTTTTTGTGGATGAGTTCATAACCTTCAAGAGCTGAGCAGCCATCTGCATTTTTCTGTCGGTCATAGTGAATTCTTTTGTTCTTCCTCCTAATGTTTTCACTCTGAGTTATAAAGGTAACAGACATGATCTGAGTTTGAGAAAATTTCAAGAAGTTTGGAGCATTCAGGAAACTGAAGAGAAGGGAATAATGATCTTAAACTTACTACAGGGCAGATCCAGCTTTTCTGGTGGCTGAGGTTTATATAATGTAACATAAATATATGTATCATCCATCTTTAAACAAAAGAATTTACAGTTATGAAAACAGGAAGGTTAGAAAATGAACTTACCTGCAAAACAGAAATAGGGTTACAGATGAAGAAAACAAACTTAGAGTTACCAAGGGTAAGGAGAGGGGAGGGATCAACTGGGAGATTGAGATTGCCATGTATATACGCTACTGTATATCAGATAGATAAGTAATAAGGACCTTATGTATAGCACAGGGAACTCCACGTAGTAACCTGTGATGGTCTATATGGTAAAAGAATCTAAAAAAAAGTGGATATATCTCTATGTATAACTGATTCACTGTGCTGTACATCTGGAACTAACCTAACATTGTAAATCAATGATATGCCAATAAAAGGAAAAAAACACCAGTAAGGTAAGAAAGTAAATTTGGATTGAAAGAAGAAAAACAAAAAAAAGTCATACATTTAAAAAATCAATACTACAATACTTTTTTTTTTTTTTCTGCGGTGGTGAGTGACATGTGGGATCTTAGTTCCCTGAACAGGGATTGAACGCATGGCCCCCTGAGTGGAAGTGTGGAGTCTTAACTGGACCTCTAGGGCAGTCCTGATACCACAGTACTTTTCCCCCTACCTTTTGGGGCAGTGTGTTGACTGCCTCATTTTATGACAGCAGTGTCATAATTTTTCTATAAAAAGGTCACATAGGGATTTCCCTGGCGATCCTTTGGTTAAAAATTTAATATTTTTTTCATGTAGTGACTCCAGGGCCTTTGAACAGCCATGACCCCTGTGAGTCAGTGTTACTTTTTTAAGTGATAACTTAGCAACCTGAAAGCTTGGTCTTTGGGATGCCAGCTCAATGCTACCGCAGAATTTCTGAATGCTTATTAGTATATTTGTAAACGGTGAGAGGATTTTAATTTTGTATCCATATTTTAAAGTTTTATTCTTCAATGACCGTGCTTTTGCCTGATTTTCTTCAGAGAGAATTTTCCAAGAGGTTGGCTCTTATTAGATTAAGAGCTTAGGCTTTGTTGACATGAAATGGTTCCACAGCAGCAGATCCCAGATGAGTGTTTGGGTACAGGGCCCTTCATTTACACATCCCGGTTAATGCAGACTTAATACGGTGGGAGACTATAAATGCAAAATTAACACCTAGCTGATTCCGAGAATGCATTTGATGAAGGGTGTGGCTATTTAGCGGTGGTACTCCCTGTATGGTTGGAGTGGGTTTGGATCATTGCAGCAGGTGCCTTTCGAGTTCTCTGTTGATCTGTGTGCAGCAGATACGATGCAGAAGTGATTTGAGGCACCTCCTATAGGGTACTGACTCTGTGCTGGTGCTCTTCTAGACTCTGGAGATTGAGCAGTAAATAGAGCAATCAAAAATCTCCAACCTAATGGACTTGGTTTTCTGGTGGGATCAGGGTGGAGGAGACAGAAAATGAACAGGACAAATAAAACATATACAATATGTTAGATGGTGATAAGTGCTGAGGAGAAGATAAAGCTGAGTTGTGTAAGGCATGTGGATGGGGAGATGCGGCACTTTCAGATGGGGTGGCTAAGGAAGACTTCATTAAAGAGGTGATGTTTGGATAGAGAGCTGAAGGAGGTAAGAGAGTGCATGCAGAGGGGATGGCAAGAACAGAGGCCCTGAGGTAAGTGTGTATCAGGCACGTTTGAGAAATAACAAGAAAGCCAGGATAATTGAAGCAGATTTGCTGTTGCTCTTTCTTTCATGATGGGTGATGGGTGCTTTACTGGAAGGCTTATTGGGCCATTTTGCGTCTCTTCTGCTTATTTGTGTGTAAAGGATGCTTTTGTTTTGACTTTACAAGAGTTAAAAAAGATAACCATGCAACTGGTATAGGTCTAGTATTAGCTGTGTGTGCCTGCTCAGTCCAGTCCAACTGTGACTCTATGGACTGTAGCTTGCTGGGCTCCTCTGTTCATGGGATGCTCCAGGCAAGAAGACTGGAGTGAGTTGCCATTTCCTTCTCCACTCTTAGTAGAGTAAAAGCCTGCTAAAAACTAGGCTTTGAAGGTGAGCAGATGGCTTCAGGATTAGCAGTGGGTGTCATGGATTTAAGAGAGAATATGGCTGTCCCTGAAAGTCTCTACCATCAGGGAGTGCCCTCACAGAAAGGGCAAAGCCCTTACTTTGACCAAGATGGTGACCCAGGCTTACCTTGCTTGGCATGAGTGACTCAAGATGCTCAGCGGAGGCAAGTGAGCCCAGTTAGAATAGATAGAAGAGTAGATAGGGGGTGAATTCCAGCTAGTGTGTTTGCATGTAGAAACTATTTGTCAGCTGATAGGATCTTTTAATTACAATCTTTTCTGATTATTTTAATTTGTACTTGTTATGAAATTTTTGTAAATTAAAAAAGTATAAGGAAAAATTCAAGCTCTTTGCTGCTGCTGCTGCTGCTAAGTCGCTTCAGTCGTGTCCGACTCTGTGCGACCCCATTTACGGCAGCCCACCAGGCTCCCCTGTCCCTGGGATTCTCCAGGCAAGAAAACTCGAGTGGGTTGCCATTTCCTTCTCCAAAGCATCAACGTGAAAAGTGAAAGTGAAGTTGCTCAGTCATGTTCGACTCTTAGCGACCCCATGGACTGCAACCTACCAAGCTCCTCTGTCCATGGGATTTTCCAGGCAAGAGTCCTGGAGTAGGGTGCCATTGTCTTCTCCGTCAAGCTCTTTATTGAAATATAATTTATATACAGTAAGATTCATTGACATTAAATCTCTACTTTGATGGGTTTTGACAAATGTATGCAGCCATATAATCACTGTTCCAGGCACAGCATGGAACATTTTCTTTACTCCTAAATGTTCTCTTGGGCCTCTTTGCAGTCAGTCCTGGTCCCCTCCCCCCTGCCCCCTGGCAACTACTTATCTACTTTCTGCTATTGCTTTTTCTTGAATGTCATGTAAATGGAATCATAACAGCAGACAGGCTTTTGGGATTGGCTTTTTTTCAGTTAATGCTTTTGTGATTAATCTTTGTTGTTGTGATTAATCTTTGTTGTGTATATTGGTACATTCCTTTTATTGTTGAATAATATTCCATTATATGGATACATCACAGTTGGTTTATTCATTCCCTCATTTGATGGACACTGGGATTTTCCCCACCTTTTGGTTATTGTGAATAGTGCCACTGTGAACCTTCAAGTACAATGTCGCTATGTGGACATTTGTTTTCATTTCTGTTAGGTCAGTACCTATGAGTAGGATTACTGAGTCATATAATAAGTATATGTTTAACTTCATAAGAAACTGCCAGACTGTTTTCCATGGTGGCTGTACTTCTTTTTTCCTACCAACAGTGTTTGAGAATTACAGTGACTGACCCTGGTGGTATAGTCATGGGTTGTGAATGGACGTGGGCACTGGCTCTGAGGCTCATGGAGGAGGTTCAGCTGGTAAAGGTTGTTTGTTGCCCCCTGTGAATTCTCAACCCTGGGGCTTTTCTTGAGGCAGAGTAAGTGGCCCCAGCAGATCCTGTCTGTAGCCTCCCACATTAACCAAATTCTAGATGTGTGAGCTAAGGGCCCAAGAGTCTTAGTTGTTTTCTTTTCAGTATTTTAAAAGGTATAATTATTAAGGCATTGTTTCCAGCAGAACCTTAAACAGGTTTAGGGGCATGAGCTGTGGGGGAAATATGTGTCATGTCCTAGGATGAATCGTGTTCTGCATTTCTTACCGATTGATAGTTTTGTGGACAAATGTGAGGCAATGTGGAAAGCTAAAACAGATGCTAAACGTGAAGTCAGTATTTTCCGATTATTCCCTTTCACACTAGGTTCAGGATCCATCACATGGACTTCTTAGTAACCATTAATGTTTTAGGATTCCTGGGAAACCAGGCCTTTGACTACTCAGATGTTGAAAAACCTTTAAGAGACCCATGGGAAAAGGGTAGCCGTGAAATGCAGCAGGTTCTGGGGCATTTTTCTTTGGACCAGGCTGAAGCCACTAGAGAAGAAGCTGATTTATGGTCCGCTGCTGCTGCTNCCATGAACCATACTCCAGAGAGCTTTTATGAAGGACCAGTTACTGTTTGGGATTTTTCACTGGAGGTGGGGAATGAGTAAGAGAGATGCCTGGAGAGAGATTTTTTTTTTAATTGAATACATTTAAGGAATCTTGAACAGAGTTATTAGAAAGGGTGTTAGGCATTTGGTGTTCGCATTGCTGTGGCAACAAAAGGAGTTTTCACATTTATGAAAGGTTTGAACTGTGTTTCTAAAGCCTGGCCGATGAAGAACATCTTGTACTTTCATAATTTAGTAATTATGGTACCTAGTTCTTTCTTGGGTACCGGAGCTTTCCTTTGGGGTTGCTTTTACTCCAGAGGTCTTTTTCATTAAACTGGTGTGAACAGCTCTCTATAAAGCTGAAGGGCTTGTGTGGCGACGCATCTCAGTGCTCCACCTTCTGTAGAGTCTGGAATGGCTGGAAGGTACTCGTCCTTCTAGCTGATCTCCTGTGTTGTGTCTTGGGACGCTTCTCAACACCTCCCCTCCTGAGGGCTTCTGTAATGAGAAGGTAGTGCCAGGTGTGAGAAATCAGAACCTTTGGCTTTCTGCTCTTTGCATATAGGAAAGCATATTGATTTTTAATCCCTGAGTCCAGTGGGAGGGAGCCCACTGTCAGTTCTGTCTGAAAGGAAAAGAGAAACACCAGCTAAACTCTTTGAAAGAGGCTGCTTTATAAGTAGAAAATATAAAAACATGGTCAGAACACTATCACAGGACAAGCTAAATGTCCCCTGTGCATCTGAGTGCTGCACCGCAGCGCATGTGCCAGAGACCCTGGGCCCCAGAGGCAGCTGTGGAGGGACAGACAAACTGAGGTTTGGAAGCTCCGGCTTCTTGGCTCTAGCCCTGGATGAGTTTCCTCAGCTCCTGGAACCAACTGAGGGAATAGTGCCTCCCTCATACAAAGTATCCAGAGGATCAAATTAAGTCCCTGCAGTGAGCCTAGCACAGAGTGGGTGTTTTACCCACCTTAGAGGACAGTGGGCAAACCTCCATCCGACCCATTCTCACCACCACCACCATCTCATTTGGAATTGTGGGAATTGGAGGAGTTCCCAGTAAGAACCCCTTACAGACACTGAAATAAGCCCAAGCACCCCCCCACCCCCCGTTAGTACTGCTAGTAGCACCTGTGTAGTCTGTAATTCTAGGCGGAAAACAGCATGGACCTGACATCCCCTGAAACGGCTCACTAACGTGTGGAGGAGTGCTTTGCTGAGATGCGGTGTGCCTGGGGATCCGAAGTTCCTGGACCTCAGTGGACAAGTGCCGCAAGAATGCAGCTTTGGTTTAAAGGTGTGCCCCTGCTTTTGGAGATAGGGAGAGAACCAATAAAAATAGTCTGTGACCTAGAACACTGTGTATCTTTTTTAAAAGAGTTAGCCAGCCTTGATCTGTTGTTTTTAGATACAGAGGTTAATCATTAAAGCTGGGCCCAAGCTCCACTGCTAATAAGGTTAATGGGGCTTGTCTTTGGCCTTGAGCAGGGGCAGTGCGGCACACCTGTGGGGGGCGGATGGTGGGTAATCTTACTAGGTGGTACATAAGTAGGTTTCCCTTTAAATGCATTTTATAAAAACATAAATAATGACCAATAGGGAACCCTGTTATCACCATGTAAACTATGCTGTGTTGGTATAGATTCATCATCATATGTAACCAGTGTACCACTCTGATGGGGGATATTAATAATGGAGAAATCTGTCTATGCATGTGTGGGGCAGATGGGTATGTGGAAAACCTGTAATTTCTGTTTTGCCATGAACCTAAAACTGATGTAAAATATGAAGTCTATTGAAATATGTTAATTAACGGAGAGCCTTGGATATCAATTACTCTTAAGTCTAACAATTGTAGTAGAAAATGGTACGATTTAATGCGACTATTAGGTTTGAAATTGTGATTTCACCTCATCGTGGCTTCGTGGTAATGGCCTTCTAAGGCCTGGTGGGGGTGATTGGAGCTGTTTGGGGTTCGCAGCCAGTCTCTGCGAGTCGGCATCCGGCCCCGCCCGGGACAACAGCGGCTGTTTGTTTCTACGGGCAGGGGCGGGGCCGAGTGGGCGGCGTGGGCGGGACCCCGCGGGAGCTCAGGCTGTTTTGTCTGTTTTGCTTGAAGAGGACGGCCAGCGCGCCTCTAAGGCGGTGTCCGGCCGTTTCCGACTCCGTTGTTACTCTCCGCAGAGTGTCCTGGCCCACACGGCCGCGGAGCTGAGGCCAGAGAGACGGACGCACGGACAGACGACAGACGGAGGACGCGCTGGCCGCTGGACCCCGCTGCCCCCGCTTCTCCCTGCTGCCCGCACCTGGAGGATGAGCCCAGCCTTCAGGGCCATGGACGTGGAGCCCCGCGACAAGGGCATCCTGCTGGAGCCCTTTGTCCACCAGGTCGGGGGGCACTCCTGCGTGCTCCGCTTCAACGAGACGACCCTGTGCAAGCCCCTGGTCCCCAGGGAGCACCAGTTCTACGAGACTCTCCCAGCTGAGATGCGCAAATTCACTCCCCAGTACAAAGGTGAGCCCCCAGCTGCCTTAGGTGTCGCCTGCGCCTGGCGAGGACCCGCGAGGCGCCGCGGCCAGAGGAGGTCCAGGCAGCCATCCAGAGGCCCTCACCCCTCCCACCTCCTCTGTGTTTTCCCTCCTCCTCCTCTTGGCCCTCTGCCCAGCACCTCACACCCTCAGTTTTCAAGCCCTGGTAAGATTGCTCAATTCTGTTTTGTGGGTTTGTTTTGAGTTTATTTTTGGTGGAAGTGTAGTTGTGTTTTATGTTCAGGTGTCTCTTGATCACGGTAACCCAAAGTCCCCCATGAGGGGACATCGGGGAAGACTTTGAGAGGATTTTACCCAGAACACTTGCCGCCTGCTTTTTGTCCTCCAGGAAGCCAGAAGCCCTGGTGATTAGGTAGGCTGGGAGCAGGGTTGAGTCAGATGGAGTGCAGGAGTGGGAGGCTTGTGCTGATTAATTGAAGCCCTTTGCTATTACGGAATGTCCCTGAAATTGCTATATTACAACAACCCTTTGATTCACATATGGTGACTCTTCCTTTTTATAATAGGGGGAATCAGCATGGTGTGGTCTTTCCTGGGGAGGGGGGGATCCTTTGTAAATCAAGGAAGAATCCTTTAAGGAAATTAATTGTAAAGCTGCATTGCCTGCTTATGCAAAAGACTCTTGAACAGCTTGGGTTCTCTGGGACTGTTGGAACATAGTCTTTGAGGATAGAATGTAACAGTCACCTCTCTCTGTATTCTGAATATGCATGGTGCTTTGCGGGGGTGGGAGAGTTGGGGGCCCTCACTCGGTCCTCTCTGTTGTTTTTTCCAGGACAGAGCCAAAGGTCCCTTGTTAGCTGGCTGCCCTTGCCCCCATTTTTTCCCTGGTTCTTTGCCACCACAGGAAAGTGTGGTCCCCTGAATTCCCCACCCCAGCTCCTCTGCGCCCAGAGCCGGGTACCATCTCAGAAGCGTCGTCTCTCTAAGCACGCATTCCCTTGCAGCGAGCGAGCAAGCGGGCGGGCAGCAAGAACTGAGCAAATTGAGTGATCCCAGGCCACAGAGGCCTGGGAGGAAAGGTGTTCAGCCAGTCGGTTTTAAGGCACTCGTCGGCACCTGCTGAAACCCTCCCATCCGACAGCCCCCTCCTCAAAGACTGTCTCATTACACATGGCAGGTTCTAGAGACTCGGGGAGAGCTGCTTTCAAGGCCACTACGCGTCTGTGCTCCCAGCCCAACCCCGTTTGCCTTGTGTTCATCTTGTTCTTTTGCGACATGAGACTGCAAAGACCAATAAAGGAGTGTATCTGAGGAGGACAGAAGGCTGGGGCGCCCACCGTTTGGGGCTCAGGAAGCCTTGGCCGGGGTGTCTTGTGCTGTGTGGTTTGCTGTGTTTGCTCCTTTATTTTGTTTTGCTTGCCCAGTCTTCCCTTACTTTCGGACGCTTCTTACCCCTCAGGCAAATCTCTGTTCAGGCTCTGCTTTAAAGCAAGCCTCAAGGCCGTTGGAGATTCTGTTTAAGGTAGTAAAAAAAAAGTCCCACGAGATTTAAAAAGCAAATGTCCTCATGTTTCTCTCAGGATTAGAAGAATTACATAAAAATTAATAAACATTTTCAATGATGGAAAAATGTGTCTTGTAATTCTTTGGCTCTTGCCTCGTTGAGTGAATCATAGAGGAAGACTCTCAGCCATGTTTGCTCCCTAATCGCTTGTCTTGTATGGTGTCATCTTTTCTAGCTGTTTTGATATTTGTTAGGTTTGCAGATGAGTTTGGGGCCTCTGGCAACATAGAGACTAAGGAACAGGGTAAGAAAAAAACAAATGTTCCAATCATGTTATTTGTAACACATATTCCTGTGGAACTGAAAGCCTTCCGTGTTCACCCTCCTTCTAGGTGTGGTATCCGTGAGCTTCGAAGAAGACGAAGACAGGAACTTGTGTTTAATAGCACATCCATTAAAAGGGGACCATGGAACTGTGGACAGTGTAGATAATTCAGACTGTGAACCAAAAAGCAAGCTGCTCAGGTGGACAAACAAAAAGCGTCACGTTCTAGAAACAGACAAGACCTCTAAGGACTGGGTGCGGCAGCACCGGAAGGAGGAGAAGGCAAAGAGGTGGGTATAGACTTGAGAGGGACTGGACGCAGGAGGAGGGGAGGGATCTCAGTTAGGGCCCAGTGCCCCGGGACTGAGGGCTCACCTGATGGACTTAGCAGGCGCCTTGTCACTCGGGTCAGTTCCCACGTGGCGTGCCCAGCTTCTCTTTGCTTGACTCTGAGTTAGACTGTGCCATTCTCGGTAGATCAACTGTTGTGGCAGATGTAAGAGAGTTTCAGTCGCTTGTTCCTCCTGCACCTGTCCTGTGCCAGGCCCTGCGTGGCATCTGGGAATGTAGCAGTGACCCAGACAGCTGTTCACCGATAGTGGGAGACGAAATGGACGCATCTTGGGGATCCCCTTAGGCAGAGCCCTCCCAAGTGGCACACCTTGACAGAGCTTATGAAAAGATAAATTGTGTATGCTGCTGCTGCTCAGTTGCCTCAGTCGTGTCCGACTCTGTGCGACCCCGTAGACGGCAGCCCACCAGGCTTCAAAACATAGCTAAGGACTTCCCTGGTGGCTCAGTGATCGAGAATCTGCCTGCCAGGGCAGGAGCCACAGCTTCAATCCCTGGTCTGGGAAGATCCCACAGGCCTCAGAGCAGCTGAGCCCAGTGCCCCGCAGCTGCTGAGCCTGCGTGGCCCAGAGCCAGCACTGCAACAGGAGACGCCCCCGCAAGGGGAGCCCACGTAGCCCCTGCTTGTCCCAACCAGAGGAAGGCCCTCAGAGCACAGCCAAAGAGTTTTTTAAGGGTAGCCGAGGAGATTGAGTTATTCTCATGGAATTTCACTTCAGCCTCTGTCTCCAGCGTCCTGAGTTAGGGAACTTGGATGTTCTAGAAGCTAGGGGGTGGTACTGCATAGAAGGTGGGAGCAGGGAAGGCTGCCTTGTGGGGTGTGGGCTGAAGGCAGAGGCTGTCCTTACATCTTAGGTTTTCCTAAAGCAGCAAGCTAACCCCTCCTTTTTTTTTAAATCAACTGTCTTGAGGTATGGTATACTACAGTAAAATGTACCCATTTGAAATGTTTAATGTGTCCACTGAAATGGCCACCACATCAGAACATCAAACTTCCTATCACCGCAGAAAGTTCCTTCATGCCTCTTTGCCCCTGACTTCTGATGAGATGTTATGATTTATCAGCTTCTTGTCTCTCTATAGCCATAAGTTAGAAGAAGAATTTGAGTGGCTGAAGAAGTCTGAAGTTTTGTACTACAGTATAGAGAAAAAGGGGAATGTAAGTTCTCAGCTTAAACACTACAACCCTTGGAGCATGAAGTGTCACCAGCAACAGTTACAGAGAATGAAGGAGAATGCGAAACACCGAAACCAGTACAGTATCCTTTGCTCATAGGGCCTCTCTGCATTGGGGAGAGGGGAGGACAAGGGAGGAGACCCTTCAGGCTTGGAGAGAGAAATTGGATTTTTTAAAGTCAGGGTTGTGTCAGGACACCCTGCGTGATAACTGGGCAGACATCACTTTCCCCTGGGCTGAGCACTGGTCTGGGAATGCAGGTGCTGGGGAGGAAATTTGATGGGTTCCTGGGGGTGAGGGTCACCTCATGGAGGGACCAGCTTGCATTCGGGGTGCTTTACCCTGGAGTGCAAGGAGCTGGTTTGTGTTTTCACACACTTGGAGAAGTCCCCAAGTAGCGCTTAATTGCTGCGGTGGGGTTGGACTGGCCTTTCAGTCTGGTTTACCTGGCTGCCACTTGAAGAGATCACAAGGGAAAGTTTCCTTTCTTTTTTTCCGTCAGGGAGCCTGGATGTGCACTGTAGAGTAATGCATTGAACCTAATGGTGCAGTCGCCCAGTTTCAGCAGTTGGCTAACCCCCTCATGTCAGCCTCCTGTCTCTATACACCCAGCACCCCCAGTTGAGCTCTCTCTGAAGCAAGTGTCAGATAATTCATCTGTATACACTTCAGTATATATCTCTAAAAGATAGATATTTTAAAACACTAATACTGTCGTTACTCTTTGAAAAGTGGATCATAATTCTTTACTATCAAATATCTAATTTGTTTTCCCATTTTCCTTATTGTCTCATAAATGTTTTATTTATGGTTTGCTTGAATGTGGGTCCAAATGGTGTTCACATGTTGCATTCAGTTGAAACGTTTAAGTTTTTAAAAATACATTTCTGTTTTTTTCTTCTTGGAAATTTCTTGTCAGAGAAACTGGGTCTTCTAGACTTACCCACCCTTTGGATTTTACTGGTTATATCCTGTGGTGTCTTTTACACATTACTCTTTCTCCTCTGTTTGCATTAAGTTGATAATTTGATCTACAGGCTTGATCAGATTAAGGGTCAGTTTGAGGGAGCGGGGGCAAGACTACTTCAGAAGTGGTATTTACCTGTTGATTGGGAAGCAGAATTTCATCGTCCTTCTTTTTTGTATTGTCATTGCCTTACATCCATTTTTTAATTAGGTGATTTTTTTGTCATTCCTTTTTCATTCATGAGCTGGAATCCTGCTGTAAAGAGGAGCTTTTCCTCCTCAACTACGTGCTTATCATGAAGTATAGTTCAAATAGGAAAGGCAGATTAAATGTTTATTTTCCTTAGTTTACTCTTTGAAATAACGAGATGGTTTAACATCCTCCAGAGGTAACCAGTGAAGTTTTCCGCATCATCATGAACCCATGAATTTGTTTAAGTTTTTGAATGTAGTATGTGGGATCTTAGTTCCCCAACCAGGGATCAAACCTGTACCCCCCGCAGGGGAAGTAGAAAGTCCTAACCACTGGACTGCCAGGGAATTCCCTCAACATACTTGACGTGTCTTAGTTCATTGCAGTTATCTCTGATGCTCAAATTGTCCCATGCGTGGTGAGTGGGAGTCTTTAAACTAGGCTCCTGAGTCATTTTTACACAAGCACAGCTGTCTGTGTAGCCGCCTTTTCTGGAATGCAGAGATGGCCCAGGGTCAGGTATGTTCGTACTCCAGATGTGAATTCAGTTATTCATTTAAGGCAGGGGTTGCCAGCTTTTTCAGTCAAGGGCCAGATAGTAAATACTCTAGACTTTGCAGGCACACACAGTGTCATAGCTCTGTCATTTGTGGCATGAAAGCAGCCATAGATGATGTACATGAATGACCCTGGCTGTATTCCAGCTAAGCTCTTATTTATGGTTGCTGAGACTTAAATTTCATTCAACTTTCATGTGTCATGAAATACTATATTTACTTTTTGACCTCTTAAAAATAGAAAACTGAAAATTCCCTGGTGGTCCAGTGGTTAGGTTGCCATGCTCTCACTGCTGAGGGCCTGGGTTCAATCCCTAGCCAGGGAACTAAGACCCCACAGGCCATGTGACCAGAAAAAGAAAAAATTCATTTATAAGAACCACTTCTTCCTAACTTATCAGCTGTAAAGTGGTGAGCAGGGTGCCATGGTTCACCAGTCCACACTCTAGGAGCTGGCATTGTGCTAAGTCACTTCAGTCGTGTCCAACTCTTCACGACCCTTTGGACCAGATCCCTCCAGGCCCCTCTGTACATGGGATTCTCCAGGCAAGAATACTGGAGTGGGTTGCCGTGCCCTTCTCCAGGGGATCTTCCTGACACAGGGATTGAACTGGCGTCTCTTATGTCTCCTGACTGACAGGCAAGTTCTTTACCACTAGCGCCACCTGGGAAGCCCCACGGGAACTCATACATCTGGTCATTGTTTCTCGGCCTTTTCAGTGTCCCCCATCTGGGAAACATATTTATTTGAAAAGAGAAAACTTGATGAGTTCCTAAGTGATATTTCTAATTCTTATTTGAGATTGGGATTACTGAATTTACTGATGTTCTATGTCTGATTTAGGACAGGATGTTGTTGGATTGTGGTCCCACATCTTGCTGAGTCAGGAAATGGTGTGTATGTGGACCATGCTGCTCTCACGCCAGTTCCCTGGCAAGAATTGCGGGTGCCTTTTAGCCTTCTGGTCAGCCCTGGGCCGCCTGCCTGGGAGATAGAGCAGGATTTCTGGGATGCTGTGTGTAGGCCCTGCACCCTGAGAGTGCCATGGAGTAGCACCTTTTCTTTAGAGGGGCCTTATCCTTAACCACTCAGAATTTATCTTGCTGGAGAACCTGACTTCCCGTTACGAGGTGCCTTGTGTCCTGGACCTCAAAATGGGGACACGCCAGCATGGTGATGATGCTTCAGAGGAGAAGGCAGCTAACCAGATCCGCAAGTGCCAGCAGAGCACGTCGGCAGTCATCGGTGTGCGTGTGTGCGGCATGCAGGTGAGAGGAGTGTCAGAGCATGGTGGGTGTGGGTAAAGCTCTCTGGGGCTGGCCGGACTGGCTGAGTCCAGAAGCTATGGGCCAGAGAGAGCGGAAAGGGGAGACATTGGGCACTCTCCACCAATCCACACATTAAGCAGAGGGCTGGCAATGGCGCCCAGGTCAGAGGGCTGCATCCGAGTGGGTGTTGACTGGCAAGGACAGGGCCTTGTGTGACTGGTGTACTTAACAAGTTAAAGGATCGGGTCCAGGGCTGTCGTCTTGCTGCCACTCTCCTGGGGCCGGGCCATCTCTGCCTGAGATACCTGTCGGTCCCTGACCTGCTGGTCTCCCTCCCACAGGTGTACCAGGCAGGCAGTGGGCAGCTCATGTTCATGAACAAGTACCACGGACGGAAGCTGTCCGTACAGGGCTTCAAGGAGGCACTTTTCCAGTTTTTCCACAATGGCCGGTACCTGCGCCGGGAGCTTCTGGGCCCGGTGCTCAGGAAGCTGACTGAACTCAAGGGCGTGCTGGAGCGACAAGAATCCTACCGCTTCTACTCAAGCTCCCTGCTGATCATCTATGACGGCAAGGAGCGGCCTGAAGTGGCCCTGGACTCAGACGCGGAGGACTTGGAGGACCTGTCGGAGGAGTCTGCTGACGAGTCGGCCGGCGCCTATGCCTACAAGCCCATCGGCACCAGCTCGGTGGACGTGCGCATGATCGATTTCGCACACACCACGTGCAGGCTGTATGGTGAGGACAGTGTGGTCCATGAAGGCCAGGATGCTGGCTATATCTTTGGGCTCCAGAGCCTGATAGACATTGTCACAGAGATAAGTGAGGAGAGCGGGGAGTGAGCTCTGGCTGCACCAGAACCTGAGAGACTCTGTGTGTCCCGGGCACAGCTGTGCTGCGTCGGGGAGGCGGCCAGTGTGGCCAGGCGGTGGCCCCGCAGCCTGGAGCTGATGCGCAGAGGCCTCTGAGTCCCAGCCTGAGCCAACCCCAGCCGCGCTCGGAGTCTTTATTTATTTCTTCGACATTCCACATTTGATGATGCAGATACCTCTTTCTTCCCTGAGTGTAAATGTTCTAATACAAATCTTTTTGTTAATTGTAACAGTGCTGCTGTCGTTCTTGCCGGGGTAGGGGGCCAGGAGCCAGCCCCGCTCCCAACCCTCGGAAACGTCACACCTGCCACGACCTCCACCCTGGTCCAGCAATGTCCTCCTTGCCACTGCCCCCACCCCATGGGCCTTGGAGTCACCATAGCCTCTTGGCTAAGTCCTCAGTCTGCCAACCAAGCACCCACAGGCATAACCTTAAATGGGTCCATCCCAGCACCCTTATGCAGAGAGCTGCGCTTGACTCTTGACACAGGCCTTTCCCTGCCCTCAACATAGCTTCAGTCAGAGTTGGACAGCAGGTGTGCCTAACCTTGGGTCCAGCTCCTGTGCCACTGGCAACAGCTAATTGGCCGGACATTGTGATGTCAGGCATCCTGGAGCCAATCCTGGGACCTCAGGTGGCCACCAGTCTTTCGTCTGTTGGCGGCCGTTAGCTCTGCAGTCAAGGTCCCAGGAGGTCCCAGGAGGTGGGGGGCTTGACAGGGGGGATCTTATGGGCTGAGTGGTCCTCTTGGCCATACCATCTGCCAGCATTCCTACCCAGCCCTGGAGCCCACTGCAGCCATGCCAGCACCATCCTTCATGTGGTTCCAGCCTGGGCACCCTCCAGGAGAGCCGTTTCTGCTTTGTTCTCAGGATTTCAGGGAGAAGTGTGGCACGAGACCTTGAACTGCTGACACAGGCACGAGGGAGAAGGACACGGAACTAGTGCCAAGAAAGGAGGATCTGGATGTCCAGGTCTAGCAGCCCCACCTCTTGCCTGAATCTCTCAGCACCTTCTCTCCCAGGTCCGCTGTGCCTATATCCACTATATCCAAAATCACCCACCTGCATACACTGGATGGGTTGTGCCTACCTGCTCCCTGGGTCCAGGCTTCCAGAGAAGAATGTGGCTGGACCAGCCTCTGGACGGAGATGGGAGGTCCCCAGGACTCTGGGTTTGCCGAAACCCAGGTCCCCTTGGTTTTCCCTGCTGCTTCATAGGACTACAATGACCTCACCAAGTCAGGGCTGACTGGAAGGTGGGCCAAACAGTCTCTTAACGCCACATGGTACCCCAATCCCCATCCACCAGTCCTATCTGCTCTCAGAACGAAGCATCAGAAATAAGATAACCAGGATTGTAAGTCTGCAAAGAAAACGAGAGTGATATGAAAAGTGACTGATAAGGGTGGGAGCCTGACCTTATGCTGTGAGGAGGGGAGTAGCATCCCAGGCAGAAGAATGGATATGCAAGGACCCACGTTAGAGAGGAAGAGAGTAGTTAGTGGCAGAAGAGAAGAGATGGGGACTGAGGATGGGAGGACTATGGACAGCGAAATGGCCTGACCTGGTTTTTGTTTCTGCAGCCCCTTCTCCACTCTTACTCCCTGTTGCCCACCGCTGGAGGTTAAAGAAGTGAGCTCAGCACGCTTCGAGACACAGAGGGCCCGGGTCGCTGTCCTTAATTTAGGTCAGGGTCCACTTCCCTGGGGTGGCATAGATGCTAGAGGCTTATCAGCACAGGACACAGGATCTGCCTTTGGGCTGCGGGCGGAGCTCTCCTTCGTGAAGTAGGGTGGGCCGCAGTACCAGGGCTTGAGCCCGTAAAAGGAGTGGAGGGCCGGGCAGGAGCAGCTGGGGCTGGGGGCTCTAGGCGGGGTGCCGGGTCAGGGAGTCTGGAGCTTGGAGACGACCAATTCCTCGGAAAGGGCGATGGGCTCTCGAGTGCCGCGCCCCTTGGGGCCGCCAGGGGGCGCCGCGCTCCCACGCAGGAGCCGACACTGCCGGGGCGGGACTGCGGCGGGCGGGCGGACGCGCGCGCGCACGCGCCGTGTGTCACGGGGCAGGGAGAGCGCGGCGAGGAGCTGCCGGCCTGGCGTCCTGGTTCCTCAGTCCCCCGCCGTCTCCCCTGCCCCGGCGCGACTCGGCCTCATGTACCGCGCGCTGTACGCGTTCCGCTCGGCGGAGCCCAACGCGCTGGCGTTCGCCGCGGGCGAGACCTTCCTGGTGCTGGAGCGCAGCAGCGCGCACTGGTGGTTGGCGGCGCGGGCGCGCAGCGGTGAGACCGGCTACGTGCCGCCCGCCTACCTGCGCCGCCTGCAGGTGAGTGTGCCCCTCCCCGGCCCGGCCTCCGCCGCCCCTAGACTGAGCTCCGTCACCGGCCGGTCGGGACCTCCCGCATATGAGGACTTTGAGAACCTGACCGAGAGACCCCGCGGGGACTGGGACCCTGAGAGGCCGCTCCCCTACAGAGGACCAGGCCCTTGACAGCCAACTCTTGAGGACTTCAGACCTACCTAAAGCCTAACTCGGGGACCGAGACCCCAGACCCAACATCTGAATCCCCAGCCGAATACAAATCATGAGTCAGCCCCGAGATTCCAGTTCACCAGATTCTGAGCAGTTCCCCAGGTCGCGGAGACCCCTGACTTAATTGGCCCCTCGCCTGGATCACCAGGATCCCAACACTCTTGCCTCCTCTTCCTCAGCTTCCACCCCTGAGACCCCCGGCAACCCTGGCACTTTCTGTTTCCCCAGCCATCTTCTACGTCTTCACCCTCCCATCCCACCCCCCGCACTTGGACCAGGGAGCCGTGGATACCCCCATCCCCTAAGTGACCCCCCCAAGCCCTGAGATCTCAATATCTTTTATTGTCCTGTACTTAGCCCTAAGCCCTTCCCAAAACACCCTCGTCAGTCTACTTTGAGCCTAGGTTCCCAGCTCCTGCTGACACTCTCTGACTCCTCAGGCCCTGACTTTTCAGACTTCCTTTCTCGGAAAGTGAGGGAGCCTGAGCCTGCCTTGTCCCCAGCCTGGGGTGGGAGCTGCTCCCTTCGCAAGGAAGTGGGACTTCCCCACGGCTTCCCCCGGTGTGGCCGTGGGCCCTTGTTTCCTTCCACTGGAGGTACAGCCCCAGTTCCTGTTCCCCCAGAATAGTCCTGGTGTGGGGGTTGGCCTGCATTGTCTCCAGCTGGTCTATTCTGATCTCAGGGGGAAGGAGGGCCCAGAGCCTCCCGGCCTGCCCTGTGCCAGACACCCCCGCCCCATCCTAGTCTCTGGCTGTAGGAAGCATCCCAAGCCGGCCCAGTTCAGGACAGAAATAACAGGATAAATTTGGAGATGTCATTTGTGGCTTTTACCCGAGGGGATGGGCCCGGGGCCCTGGACCCTTGGCCTCGTGGCATCCAGGAGTGTCTGGGTGAGAGTGGAAGCCCCGGACACCAGGGCTGCTGGATCTGGAAGTGAGCATGTCAGAGCCAGTCTCTCTGGGACTGGGGGCTTGTTGGAGGCCTCCAAGGAAAGTCCCCCACTTTCCCCCAGGGCCTGTGAGGCCCCTCGCCTGCCTTGGCTATTGGGGCTGGGTGTTTGGGGAGGGCAGAGAGGGTACCACCTTCTGCCTCTTGGTTTCTTGCTGCATATCTCCCTCCGTCTCGCTCTCCCTGGCTGTCTCTGTGTCATTCTGACTCTCCCCTTGCGTGTGTCCACATCCTCCAACTCGCTCCCTTCTCTGTCTCCGAGTCTCAATTTCTTTCTGCGTTGTCTCCCTCTGCTTGTCTCTTTCCCTCTCTCTCTCCTCCCCTCCCTCTCTCTCCCCATCTTTCTTGCTTTCTGTGCATCGTCTGCCAGTCTTGCTCTGTCCCCTTTTCTGTCTGCTATCTCCTGTGCTCTGACACGCCCCCTGTTACCTTTGGGGCTCTGCTGACCTCTGAGTCCATCTGTTAGTCCCCATCCAAGAACGCTCTTCAACCCACTCTGGTGTGATCTCACCTTAGTTCTGAGGCCCCTGTGCCCGACCATGAGTGCCAAGGGCAAGGGAGGGGTGGGAGTGACTGGTCCCACAGTTGCCAGCCCCCTACTCCTCCCACCCCATGCCAGCCAGGCTGGGTCAAAGGGACCCCTGAGTTGCTGCGGATGGTGACACAAAATCTGGGGCAGGGGCCAGGTTCCACGCTTATGTCTGTCTTCTGCCACAAACCCAGAACTGCTGTTTCCCAGCACAGCTCTGGAGGATTCCTTTCTCACAGCTAGAGGGGATGAGGGCTGGCAACACGGGTGCAAAGAGGAGGTCCCTTTGGCCTGTCCTCAGCTACCAGGGCCTGCAGAAGGCTCTCTGAGGACGGGGCTGTCCTGGAGTGTGGCCTTTGTGACGGGTCAGAAAGATCCAGAGGGATTTGTTCAGAGCTCCAGACCCTAGAGGCTCCCTGCTTGGCATGTCAGCCTGGGATCTGAGCCAAGCCTGGCGACAGAGTAAGTGTGCACTCCTGGCCTCAAACTGGGGGTCCGTGGGCTGTGTTTTTGCTTCAGAGCCCAGACTTTTCAGAGATGACTTAGCCGAGAGCCTCACCATAGGTAAAATCCCGAGCGGGGTCCTGATATATAAAGCAGCAGCCTGGGCCCCTCCCTGTGGCCCAGCTTCCCGAGTGACGCAGTTTGAGAACCCTGATTGATATTCTAGTTCATTTTGCTGTGTTGGTCTCTAGTATTCCAGGCTTTGAGAGCAGTTGTGGCCCTCTGCCTGCGCCAGGCTCCCTCCAGGGCTGGCTCTGGCCTCCGTGCCCTCACCGGGCCCCCAGGGCTAAGAGCCCACTCCTGCCCTCCCCACAGGGCCTGGAGCAGGATGTCCTCCAAGCCATTGACCGGGCCATTGAGGCTGTGCACAACGCGGCCGTGCGGGACGGCGGCAAATACAGCCTGGAGCAGCGCGGGGTCCTCCAGTGAGTGTGCTGGGGGGCCTCCCAGTGGGCCCCAGGGGATGGGTCCTTGCGGGACTCTAGAGGGCAAGGTTGGCAGTGCAGAGGCGGGTGGGGCATGAGGGTGGTGGGAGGTGGGGGGCCTGGGTGAGGGTGGGCAGCGTCCCTCGGGGCACGGGCAGACTTGGGGAGCTGTAAGGTGACTCCCCCAGTAACCTCCCTGCNAACCCACTGACATCTCAAAACTCATTACCCTCTGAGTCCTACCCCCTCCATTTCCTATCCCCTCCCCCAGCCCAGGAGCAAACTTACCCTGGCCCCACTCCCACCAATGACCTGGACCCCTGACCCCCAGGTCCCTGGACCTGACAGGCCCTCTGCTCCTGGGGGGTGTCCCCAACCTTCCCGAGAACTTCCCCGTGTCCCACAAGGACTTCGTTGGCTGCATGCGGGACCTGCATATCGACGGCCGCCGAGTGGACATGGCGTCCTTTGTCGCAAACAATGGCACCGTGGCAGGTAGGCCACATCCCCATCATAGGGAAAAGGTGGAGGGGTTTATGGATGGACTCAAACTCTGACTTCCTCCTTGTCTCCTTTTCTGGCAAGCATTCTGCTGCAGTCTGGCCTTTAGGACCTGAGTCCTATCAATTCCGCCCCCTGCGAGAACATGGGGCTGAGATCTTGGGCACTTTCAGCCCCCTGGGCCCTGTGTTTTGTCCAGCGCTCAGGTCCTCTCTCGTATTCGCATGTCCTCCTGTACTTTCCTCTCTCAGGCTGCCAGGCCAAGCTGCACTTTTGTGACTCGGGCCCCTGCAAGAACAATGGCATCTGCTCAGAACGCTGGGGTGGCTTCAGCTGCGACTGCCCCGTGGGCTTTGGAGGCAAAGACTGTCGGCTCAGTGAGTGGGCAGCCCGGGGCAGGAAGGGCCTGTGGGGTGTAGCTTCTGTTCTCAGCATGCAGCTTGTGACTCTGCTCCTTCTTCCCCACCAGCTATGGCCCATCCCCACCATTTTCGTGGCAACGGCACACTGAGCTGGGACTTTGGAAATGACGTGGCTGTGTCTGTGCCCTGGTACCTGGGGCTGGCGTTTCGGACGCGGGCGAAGCAGGGGGTCCTGATGCAGGTCCAGGCTGGGCCACATAGCACACTGCTCTGTCAGGTGTGTCTGTCCTCCTGAGCCCTTCCCCAGACCCCGAGCTCTCGATCTTTGAGGCCACCAGCACCGTTCCTGTGGTTTCAGGCCTGGTCCCTGGTGGCTCAGATGGTAAAACATCTGCCTGCAGTGCAGGAGACCTGCATTTGATCCCTGGGTTGGGAAGATCCCCTGGAGAAGGAAATTGCAACCCACTCTAGTATTCTTGCCTGGAGAACCCCATGGAGAGAGGAGCCTGACAGGCTACAGTGCATGGGGTCGCAAACAGTAGGACATGACTGAGAGACTAAGCGTGCGCACGTGTGTGCACGCACACACACACACACACACACTAGCATACTTCTTTGCCAGGAGTACCGATCATACTTGACCCTGCTCTCGACCTTGGCCTTTGACCCTCTTCCCCACTATCATATCTTCTACAGGTGCAGCATCCCAGCCTAGCTCTCCCCTACACTTGAACTAATCCATGACCCCTGCCCTTAACTTTACTCTCAGAAGCATAGAGTGCCCTGGCACAGGGCCCTCCATGCCAAATATAGCCTGTCCCTCTTGTACTGACCTCTGTTCTTTGTGACCCCACCTCCTGACACTCCCGGCCCCGGCCCAGTGTGGGGCTCTGACCCCAGGGCTGTGCCTCTCTGCCCACAGCTGGATCGGGGCTTGCTGTCTGTAACAGTGGCCAGGGCCTCAGGCCGGGCTGCCCACCTCCTCCTGGACCAGGTGATAGTCAGTGACGGCCGGTGGCACGATCTACGGCTGGAGCTGCAGGAAGAGCCGGGTGGCCGGCGGGGCCACCATGTCCTCATGGTCTCCTTGGACTTCAGCCTCTTCCAGGTCTGACTTCTAACCCTGGGGTGGTCCAGTCTCAGCCTTCCGACCAGACCCCCCCCTCACCGGAACCCCCCTCAGTCCAACTCCTCTTCTTCCGTCCACTGCACATAGTCTGATGTTGTCTCCCGAGTCCCCCTCCTCATGTCCTTGCTCTAAGCCCACCCTGCTCCGCACTCCTCATGTCAGGGAGGCTATGCAGATTTCTGGCCTGGTCTTGGGGTACCTCTGTAGCCAGCACTTTGCCAAACTTCTTCTGGTCTCCCGATCATCCCAGCTTAAAATCATGGTATTTCATGGTCTGTTCAGAGTCCAGGAAAGAGGGCCCAGTCTGGAGCCCAGCTCTTGACTAAACCTTCCTGTCACTTATCCCCTGTGCCCCAGCAGGTCCTCTGTACTCGGGAGCATCTCATGCCCAGACCAGTCCTCTGGTCCAGAGGTCCAGAGCATGGTGCAAGGCTAGGATAAGGCCAAGGCTGACACTGGGGTAGGGCAGGGGTTCATTGGTCCCGCTTTCACCCCAGTGCTGACTGTTCCCTTCCCCCAGGACACTTTGGCGGTGGGAAGTGAGCTGCAGGGCCTGAAGGTAAAGCAACTCCATGTGGGAGGCTTGCCCCATGGCGCTGAAGACGAGGCTCCTCAGGGTCTGGTTGGCTGTATCCAGGTGAGGGTCAGCGTGCAAATATGAGATGGAGCATTAGGGTGAATGGTCAGAGATCAGGGATGTCTTGAGACCTGAGATGCTGCATTCACCTGCAGGTTGGTTTAGGGGTAGTGGTGCCCAGAGCCATCAGAGACAGGTCAGGCCCTTCTGTGCTGCTGGAGGTGACTCCAGCTCGGATTATTAAGGGCCATTACAGGCCTATGTCAGGGAGAGCATAATTAGGGTTCTTATGGGGGCACTAAATGGGAGTATGGGATCAGGGTTTAGGGTACCCACTCCAGCATTCTTGCCTGGAGAATTCCACGGACAGAGGGGCCTGGCGGGCTACCGGGCATGGAGTCACAAAGAGACAGACACAATCGGGCGACTAAGCACACCAGGGTTTGTAGGGAGACTGCACGTCAGGGGTCACCAGACCATGGACTCGGGGCTGAGGTGCTCTGACATGGGTCTCACCTTGCCGGCTGTGCCCATAGGGAGTATGGCTTGGCTCCACGCCTTCGGGGTCCCCAGCCCTGCTTCCCCCAAGCCACCGAGTGAACGTGGAACCTGGCTGTGTTGTGACCAACGCTTGTGCCTCTGGGCCCTGCCCTCCCCATGCTGACTGCCGAGACCTCTGGCAAACCTTTTCCTGTACTTGCTGGCCAGGTGGGGCCTGGGTGGGGTGTACCTGCTGGCCAGGTGGGGCCTGGGTGGGGGCAGGTGATCTGGGGCTCATGGTGAAGACTGGGGGGCCTGGAGAGGAGGCAGGGGCTGAGAAGGACAGAGGCCTGCTTCCTCCCATGCTCTCTGGCCAGTGTCCTCAGCTCCCTGACCCAACCCACAGGTTACTACGGCCCGGGCTGTGTGGACGCCTGCCTCTTGAACCCCTGTCAGAACCAGGGGTCATGCCGGCATCTCCCGGGGGCCCCCCATGGCTATACCTGCGACTGTGTGGGTGGCTATTTCGGGCACCACTGTGAACACAGGTAAGGGGCTGGGGGCTGAGTTGATGGAGAGTTGGAAAGGGTTAGGGAGGGTCACTGAGCTATGGAGGAGGCATCTCACCTGGCTCTCCGCCCCAGGATGGACCAGCAGTGCCCACGGGGCTGGTGGGGGAGCCCGACGTGCGGCCCTTGCAACTGCGACGTTCATAAGGGCTTCGACCCCAACTGCAACAAGACAGACGGGCGGTGCCGCTGCAAGGTCCGCCTGGCCCTGCCCCTCACCTGTGCCGCAGACATCCTGTGACTCTTACCCAGCTTGCTGACCTCCGCCACCCGACGCAGCCCCTGACCCCTTCCCCCTACCCTGGGACCCAACTGCTGCCTCTTGACATCTGACCCCTCCCTTATGTTTCCCTTGAGGCCCGTCTTCCTTCTGGCCTGTGAGCACTGTTCTCCCGATCCTTGGCCCTTGATTCCACCCACTCCCCAAGCCCTGACCTGAAATCCTCGCCTTGAGCCCTGACCCCTGATCTCCGGCCCCCAACCCTTTCTCAAACAGGAGTTCCACTACCGACCGCGGGGCAGCGACTCATGCCTGCCGTGTGATTGCTACCCGGTAGGCTCCACCTCGCGTTCCTGCGCCCCCCACAGCGGGCAGTGCCCCTGTCGCCCGGGAGCCCTTGGCCGCCAGTGCAACAGCTGTGACAGTCCTTTTGCAGAGGTGACGGCCAGCGGCTGCCGGGGTGAGCAGGCTCCACGTGCAGCAGGCTGGCTCTGGCACGTTGCCGCCAAGGCCCGTGGCATGCTTGGCTCTCGGGGGAGGGGCTCTGGGTGGCTTCTCGCGCTGCTCAGGGGCCCCCACATTGCCCCCAAGTATTTTGATAGCCTGTCACCGAATCTGATGTGCCAGCTCCCCTGAGGCCCGCAGCAGAGGGGCAGGCAGTGGGCCTGGGGTAGGTGAGGGGTCAGCAGATGTGGCCGTCCCTGGCCCCAGCCCCGGGCTGCCTGCCTCACTGTCTTCTTCCTCCCTAGTGCTCTATGACGCCTGCCCCAAGTCCCTGAGATCCGGTGTGTGGTGGCCGCAGACCAAGTTTGGCGTCTTAGCCTCAGCGCCCTGTCCTCGGGGGGCCCTAGGTGAGTTCGTGGGGGACAGGCACATTGCGGAGGGTGGCGATCGGCCTGTCCTCCGACCGCTCGAGCCACTTCTTTTCTTGAGTTGGTTTGGTTGGCTTTGTTCCTGCCAGGAGGTGGGAGTGGGGTGGGGGGCGACATTGGTCCCTCATCACCTCTCTGGGGCCCTGGCCCCCTCCCCCTCACTGAGCTCCCGTCTGTCTCTCTTGGCTTCGGGCAGGATCGCGGGGTGCAGGTAAGGGGTGCGTGTTTGCTCAGGTGCGCTGCCCTCCCACTGCCAGAGCTTTTGCAGACCCATCCTGCTGCCTGAGGTCCCTGCAGACCCCTCCCCACTGCCTGAGGTCTCTAAAAGCTCCTCCCAACTGCTTGAAGTCCCTGGAGGCCCTTCCCCCCACACACACTTCCTAAGGTCCTTGTAGACTCCTGCTCAGTTCCTCAGCTTCCTGCAGGCCTCTTTCTACTGCCCGAGGTCTTGAAAGACCTCTGTCCTCCATTGGAGGACCCCACAGACTCCTCTCTGTTGCCTGAGGTCCCCACAGAAGCCTCCGCGCTGCTTGAGGTCCCCGCCGTGGCTGGACCAAAGCTGTCTGCGTGTGCATGCTCTTGTGTGTGTTTTCCTTTGCCTGTGCACATGTCTATGTCTGTCTTTTGGGGACCCTTTCTGTCTCTCTTGCTGGTGGCGACAAGCTCTCTTAAGGGCCTGGTCAATTTCATTCAACTCTCGTTCCAGTCTCACAGATTAGGGAGAGACGGCAGCAAAGTCTTTGGGGCAGTTGAATTTTGTGTGAGAATTTTGATCCCCACCCTATTTTGGTCACAAAATTCTACTGGAAAACCTGGATATCTGTGTGTGTGTGTGAAACAGAGAGAGAGAGAGCATTGTGTGTCTTTGTGTTTGTCCTGGATCACATAACATCTACTTGTGTGTAGCTGTGAGCATTGGCTTGTGTGTTTGGGTACGCGCATACCCACCCCCACCCACCCCCACACACACAGGGTTTCCCTGATAGCTCAGCTGGTAAAGAATCTGCCTGCAATTCAAGAGACCCGGTTTGATTTCTGAGTCGGGAAGATCCCCTGGAGAAAGATAATCTACCCACTCCAGTATTTTTGGGCTTTCCTGGTGGTTCAGTCGATAAGGAATCCATCTGCAGTGTGGGAGACCTGGGTTCGATCCCTAGGTGGGGAAGA
>SJYV01019590.1:128463-145907 GCA_006410875.1 Neotragus pygmaeus
CAGGAAGTGAAGCTCACAGGCTTCTCCCGCCTTCTCCACTCCAGACCTACTCCCTGCCTACTGGGGTCCCCCTGAGCACCTGGCCAGACCCCTGAGGCACACCCTCACGTGTCCTCACCTGGCTGGGCCCACTTTCACCTCCCTCCTCCCAGAATCTGCTGTGGGCCGGCTCTGCACTGCTCGCTCCAGAGACCGGAGACTTGTGGGCCGCGCTGGGGCAGCGGGCCCCCGGGGGCTCCCCAGGCAGCGCTGGGCTGGTGCAGCGCCTGGAAGAGTACGCAGCCACGCTCGCGAGGAACATGGAACTCACGTACCTGAACCCCGTGGGGCTGGTGACACCCAACATCAGTATGTGGAGGGTGGGCTGGGGCAGGGGGCTGTGAACTCAGACCCGGAGATCTGAGGGGCGGGGGCTATGGATGGCAACATTAGTGGCTCAAGACTGTGCTTGGCAGGGACGCAGGCTCTGCGCTGGTAGCCAGGAGGCCATATGGGTGGTGGGACTTGGGTCCAGAGTTGGGGGAAGTGGGAGGGGAAGATCCCTCAGCACAGGGTGGAGATCCTTGCTGGGTCTCACCCCTCTTCCTCTGGGGCAGTGCTCAGCATCGACCGCATGGAGCACCCCAGTCCCACCCGCGGGACCCGTCGCTACCCTCGTTACCACAGCAACCTTTTCCGGGGCCAGGATGCCTGGGACCCTCACACGCATGTGCTGCTGTCTTCCCAGGCCCCATGGCCGTCCCCCGCTGAAGGTGAGAGGTCACCCCTGGGCCAGGTCCTGTTTCCCTGCCCCAACCCTGCCCAAAGCGGAACCCCGCATGGCCCTCCTGTCACTTCTCCCCTTGCCCAGACCCTCCCCCTCACCACAAATGACCTCTCACAGGCCTGAATACTCGATTCAGCCCCAGGGGCCCGTGAGTTCTTCACTGGCACCTGCTCCCTGCACTCCCTGGTTCTGGATCCTCAGGAAAGAGATTCCCATGCTTGATGCTGGCTCCGGGTCAGAGCTGGGTCTGTGGGTGCTTGAAGGTCAGAGGTCACTGACAGCGGCTCCTCCCCCTCCTCCGGCAGTTCTGTACCCCAGCGGCAGCAGCATGGAGAATGCCACCACCTCGAGCGTGGCGCCCCCACCAGCCCCTCCGGAGCCCGAGCCCGAGCCCGGGATCTCCATCGTCATCCTCCTGGTTTACCGCACCCTTGGGGGTCTGCTTCCTGCCCAGTTCCAGGCCGAGCGCCGGGGTGCCAGGTATGAGTAGAGTTATCCCCAGGCCTCTCACCCCTGGGCTGCCCGAAGGCTTCGACCAAGCTTAGACTCCACCCCCGCACTTATGGTGGACAAACAAGCGGGTTCACCATCATCCAGAGTCGTGCCTGGCCACACTCCAGCTCTGCGAGTCTCGTCCGTGCCGGACTCCGCCATGTCAATGTGTTTGGGGGACTAGATAGACACAGAGCCACAGCTGGGCCAGTCACATGAAGGACACAGGAGCCAGCCAGGCAAGCAGACTGGCCAGTGGAGATGGGCTGACCGAAGGGGGCCAGCGGGGGCATGCAGCGAGCCACAGTCTACAGCTGCTTAGGCTGCAGGCTCCAGTGTGGGCAGTGGGTCCAAAGCCCCTCAGCTGTAATTCTGCAGAACCAGGCCACAGACTCCTGGTGTTGAGGCTGCTCAGTGGAGGCTAAAGGTGTTCTCAGAAACAACACCCAGCCCGGGGCGCCCCAAGCTCTGGGCAAGGGAAGACAGGGAGGTGGGCAGTCAGCGCTTGGGAAGGCCGACGCCATCCAAGCCCAGGTGGGGTGTCTCCTCAGGGTTCCCCAGAACCCAGTTATGAACTCCCCGGTGGTCAGCGTGGCTGTGTTCCATGGACGCAACTTCCTACGGGGTGTCCTGGAGTCCCCAATCAGCCTGGAGTTCCGCCTGCTACAGACAGCGAATCGCAGCAAGGCCATCTGCGTGCAGTGGGACCCGCCTGGCCCGTGAGGACCTCCACTCTGGAAACCCTTGGTCCCCCTGGTAGCCCCTGGGAGGCCCAGCCTGCCCCTGGGGGCCCCACCCATGCCCCTGTGCACCCAGACCCATGAGGAATGCGACTCCCCAACTCCAGGCACCCGCGGCCCCACCCAGTGCCTCTCATAAACCCCTGCCTGGCGCCGGGCTCTCCCCCGAGGGGATGGTCGGTCTGACTGCGCTGTGGCCACAGGGCGGACCAGCACGGCTTGTGGACCGCACGGGACTGTGAGCTGGTGCACAGGAACGGGTCCCACGCACGGTGTCGCTGCAGCCGGACGGGCACCTTCGGGGTCCTCATGGATGCCTCCCCCCGTGAGGTGGGGCTGGGTTCAGGGAGCTGAGGGAGTGGGAGGCTCAAAGGGCAGGGGTGCCCCACAGCCCCTGCGACCCTCCCTGTCCCTGCAGCGGCTGGAAGGTGACCTGGAGCTGCTGGCGGTGTTCACCCACGTGGTCATGGCGGTGTCTGTGGCCGCGCTGCTGCTGACCGCGGCTGTCCTGCTGAGCCTGCGCAGCCTCAAGTCCAACATGCGGGGGATCCATGCCAACGTGGCTGCCGCCCTGGGGGTGGCTGAGCTCCTGTTCCTGCTGGGGATCCACAGGACCCAAAACCAGGTGCAGGGGCCGAATCAAGAGACCCGTGTCCTGCTGACCTCATGTAGCTCAGAAAGGTGGAGGGCTGCGCAGTCACTTTGGGGCGGGAAGCTGGGGTAGGGTGCGGTGGTCGGGGGTTCAGAGGCGGGGTGAGGCGGAGAGGTCCTGATGTTCCCCCCACTGCCAGCTGCTGTGCACCGCGGTCGCCATCCTCCTGCACTACTTCTTTCTGGGCACCTTCGCGTGGCTGCTCGTGCAGGGCCTGCACCTCTACCGCATGCAGGTGGAGCCCCGCAACGTGGACCGCGGCGCCATGCGCTTCTACCACGCCCTGGGCTGGGGCGTGCCTGCCGTGCTGCTGGGTGAGGGCCTTGTTCCCTGGGCCTGTGACCCCTGACCTCCATCTGTCACGTGGGCTGACCCCTGCCCCTGATCATGACCCCAGCCTCAGCCCCCACCTGTGCCACTTGTTCGGGGAGGAGCCTGCCCTGCCCCCACCCCAGCTTCTCCCCGGGTGCGTGAGAGGGTTGGTCGGCAGCTCCGGAACACACCCCCTCCCTGCTGTCCCTCCTCCCCCACAGGCCTGGCCGTTGGCCTGGATCCCGAGGGCTACGGGAACCCTGACTTCTGCTGGATCTCGATCCACGAGCCCCTCATCTGGAGCTTCGCCGGCCCTGTCATCCTTGTGCTCGTGGTGAGTACCCTCTACTCAGTCCCGCCTTGTGCTCCGCTCGGTAGGATAGGGTGGGAGATGGCCCTGCAGCAGGTGTGGTGGTATCAGCCGAGGGGTGCCAGGTGGCAGTCTGCAGGCTTCCTGGGCTCGGCCTCCTCTTCTGTTCCTGCCCAGCTGGCATGCAGATGGGAGATGTGGGGTCAGACTCGGCTGCTCTCCCTACCTGTCTGTCTCTCCATCTCTATTTTTCCATCCCTCTCTGCTTCCCTTTGATGGACTTCCCTTTTTTGGACTTTGCCAACAAGGGTCTGTCTAGTCAAGGCTATGGTTTTTCCAGTAGTCATGTATGGATATGAGAGTTGGACTATAAAGAAAGCTGAGCGTGGAAGAATGGATGCTTTTGAACTGTGGTGTTGGAGAAGACTCTTGAGAGTCCCTTGGACTGCAAGGAGATCCAACCAGTCCATCCTAAAGGAAATCAGCCCTGAATATGCATTGGAAGGACTGATGCTAAAGCTGAAACTCCAATACTTTGGTCACCTGATGTGAAGAGCTGACTCATTTGAAAAGACCCTGATGCTGGGAAAGATTGAAGGCGGGAGAAGGGGATGACAGAGGATGAGATGGCTGGATGGCATCAATGACTCAATGGACATGGGTTTGAGTAAACTCCAGGAGTTGGTGATGGACAGTGGGGCCTGGCATGCTGCAGTCCATGGGGTTGCAAAGAGTTGGACATGGCTGAGCGACTGAACTGAACTGCTTCCCTATCTCTGACTTTTCCTATGATTCTAAGCTCCTCTGTTTCTCCTTGGTTTTGATCTATGTATTATGTATGTGTCTGTGTGTANCAGTCCATGGGGTTGCAAAGAGTTGGACATGGCTGAGCGACTGAACTGAACTGCTTCCCTATCTCTGACTTTTCCTATGATTCTAAGCTCCTCTGTTTCTCCTTGGTTTTGATCTATGTATTATGTATGTGTCTGTGTGTATCTGTGTACGTTTCTCATGGGTTCTGCCTCTCTGTCTGCGAGTCTCAGTGCTTTCTGTCCCTGTCTCTCTGTCTGTCTCTCACTCTCTCTATCTCTCTCTGCCCTGCCCCTGATCCACATGTCTGGCTATGGGTCCAGATGAACGGGACCATGTTTCTCCTCGCGGCCCGCATGTCCTGCTCCACTGGGCAGAGGGAGGCCAAGAAGACCTCTGTGCTGTGAGTTAGCTGGTTGGGGAAGTGGGGGATTCTCAGAATGGCAGCCCTCTCCTGGGTGGGGTTGGAGGGCTTCCCAGAGCACCCCTGGTTCAGGCTGGGCTCCAGATTCTGGGTAGGGGGATGGAGTCACCCTTCATCCCCTAGTCAGCGGTCCCTCTCTGGTACCCTTGCCTTACTCTGGCCCCACACGTCTGTCTCCACCCTGCTGTCTCGCCAGTCTCCCAAGGCCTGGATGGCTCACTTTGCCCTTTGCCTTGCGTGTTTCCATGCTTTCTCTCATGCCCCGCCTCCCGATTCCAGTCGGCTTTCCCCATGTCCCCTCGTGGCTCCCTGAGTACTCTCCTGGTTCCGTCTGTGGCCTCCAGACTCCCCTAGTGCCCTCCTGAGACCCCCACGTCTCTGTGTGAGTTCCTTTCCCTCCACGTCCCTGTGTGTCCTCCCGCGTCCCCCACGTGAGCCCTGCGTGACCCTCGCGTGTCCTGTCCTTTCACGTTCCCGCGGCAGGACCCTTCGCAGCTCTTTTCTGCTCCTTCTACTGATCAGTGCCTCCTGGCTCTTTGGCCTCCTGGCGGTCAACCACAGCATCCTGGCCTTCCACTACCTCCACGCTGGACTCTGTGGGCTCCAGGTAACCCTGGCACCCCTTCCCTGACTCTGGACCAGATGGGGCTTCCGTAGGGTGGGGCCCGGGGCCTTCACCCCAGGCCTGGAGCTGATGCCCACCCGATGATTGACAGCTGACTGCTGCTGAGCCTGGACTGACCTTCATCAGTGCTGAGGCTCCTGGCCGCTTGCTGGTCCACAATGCCCTTCACTGACTCCGGTCACTCATGACTTCTCACTGCTTCTGTTGCCTTTCCCTCACTCCCTTCCTGGGGGGCTCCGCACTGCCTCGCTCTCATCTGCAATGACTGATCCCACTTGCTGACCCTCAGTGACTTCCACTGGCCCTAGCTGACCCCTCACAGCCCTGCTCTGACCTCTCACGGCCCTCACTGTCCCCTCTCTGATCCTCGCTGACCCGCAGGGCCTGGTGGTATTGCTGCTCTTCTGTGTCCTGAACGCAGATGCCCGGGCTGCCTGGACACCAGCCTGTCTGGGCAGGAAGGCAGCGCCCGAGGAGGCCAGGCCGGCGCCTGGGACGGTGAGGGGCCCTCCGGGCGGAGGAGTCGGGGTAGGGGCCCCAGGAGGCCAGCGGTGGAGGCTTCCCCAGGGCTGGCTCACGTGCCTGTCCCCTCCACCGCCCCAGGGGCCTGGCGCCTACAACAACACGGCCCTCTTCGAGGAGAGCGGCCTCATCCGCATCACTCTCGGTGCCTCCACCGTCTCCTCGGTGAGCAGTGCCCGGTCCGGCCGGACCCAGGACCAAGACAGCCAGCAGGGCCGCAGCTACCTCAGGTGAGGGCAGGGCCGCCTCGTGAGGGGCTGGCATTACCGGGCCCTCGGGCGGGCTCCACCCGTCCTGGCATCTGGGCCTCTGCTCTGCTGCCGCTGCCCCAGTGTCTTCTGACGCACACCCAGGGGCGCCTTCAGAGCCNGTGAGGGCAGGGCCGCCTCGTGAGGGGCTGGCATTACCGGGCCCTCGGGCGGGCTCCACCCGTCCTGGCATCTGGGCCTCTGCTCTGCTGCCGCTGCCCCAGTGTCTTCTGACGCACACCCAGGGGCGCCTTCAGAGCCATACCGTGTGTGGCGGGCTGGGTATTCACAGGTGCCCCGCCTCCAAAGCACCCCGTCACATCCCTCTTTGATGGGGGCTCCTGCGTTTCCAGGGACAACGTCCTGGTTCGACACGGCTCGGCTGCTGACCACACTGACCATGGCCTCCAGGCTCACGCTGGCCCCACTGACCTGGACGTGGCCATGTTCCATCGAGACGCTGGTGGAGGTGGGGGCCCAGGGCCAGGGAGGAGGGACTCAGAGGGTCTCTCCCCCGCTGCCCTTTCTCCTGCCCCCAGGTGGGAGCGGCAGGGCCAGGGCAAGCTCCCCCAAGGTCGCAGCTCCAGGAAGCACCTGCCCAGCCAGCCCCGGTTCCTCTGGCCATGACCCTGCCCTCCTGTTCCTGCCCTCTACTCCAAGCTCGCCCCGAGTTCCCAGAGCCTCCCTCCTGCCCCCACGGCCCTCACCTCCCTGGGCCAGTGCCCTGTGTTCCTCCTGACCTTCCCCACTCCAGGTGCAGACTCCGACTCTGACAGCGACCTGTCCTTGGAGGAGGAGAGAAGTCTGTCCATCCCATCCTCAGAAAGTGAGGACAATGGCCGGACGCGGGGCCGTTTCCAGCGTCCACTCCGCCGGGCAGCCCAGAGCGAGAGGCTCCTTACCCACCCCAAAGGTAATAGGACCCCTCTGACCCCATGGGTGACCAAGAGATACTCCTTATTCCACTTGGGTGTGAACCCAGGAGCCCCGCTAGCCCCTGAAGATTCTTGGGACTGACTTTGGGGTTATCGTGGGGTGCCCCCACACCTCTCCCCATCCAGCATCCCAGCAGAGCTCTGCTGGCTAGAGGCCCAGAAGGGGCCCCGGCAACAGACGAGCAAGGTCAGGGACGTCACAGGGTGACGTGTCATCCTTCCTCTTCCCTGAGGGTTGGGTTCAGCCTGGTCTCCCTGACCCCTCAGTCATCAGGTTCCCCCACCGCCAGTCTCTGTCTGCCTCCAGTCAAGAGTAGGGGGAGCTTATCAGTGCCTCAATCCCTGGATGGTTCCATGGACCTCCCAGAGACACCCTCCCATTCCTACTGCTGCTGCATCAGAAAAGCCCAGATCTCAGGCGTCATTAGGGTTGGGGGCCACAGAGTCCGGATCGTGGGATTGCCAGACCCTGCGGTGACTCTTGTAATCTACCCCGGCTCCGCAGACGTGGACGGCAATGACCTCCTGTCCTACTGGCCAGCCCTGGGGGAGTGCGAGGCTGCTCCCTGCGCTCTGCAGACCTGGGGCTCTGAAAGGCGCCTGGGGCTGGACACCAGCAAGGATGCAGCCAACAACAACCAGCCCGACCTGGCCCTGACCAGTGGGGATGAAACCTCCTTGGGTGGGGCCCAGCGCCAGAGAAAAGGTATGGAGCCCTCGGGGTTTCCCTGGGGATCCACTGGTTAAGGTTTCCCCTTCCAATGCAGGGAGTGTGCAGGTTCGAGCGCTGGTTGGGGAAGCTAAGATCCTACATGCCCCGGTGGAAAAACCAAAACAGAACAAAAGACTGACTTTAGCCTGTGCTCCAGGGACCCTGGGAAGTGGCCAAGCGCTGAGCCAGAGGATTTCATCCTCTTAAACCAAACAGCCTCACAGGGACCCTGAGGGCTTGTCTCCCTTGCTTGGGGGGTTCTGCTCCTCTACGCTGCTTCACGGTTCCACAGGACAGCCCCATTCTGGCCTGAGACTTGCTTGCCCCACAGAGACCCCAGGGCCACTCTTGCCTTAACTCAAGGGATTCCTCCCTGTCCCCCTGGAAGGTTTCTTCCCCCCAGTTGTGCTTTCCAGGGGTCCCAAGGGGTTGTCCCTGACCCAGCCAGCTCAAGGAGGTCTTTGCCTCTACTCCTGGGGGACTGCTCCTGCCCCAACCCTGGGGATCCCTGTCCCTTTGACCCTGACCTGGGGGCTGCTTCTCCTCTCATCTTGGGGGATGGTTTGCCCCTACCCCCACAGCAAGGGGACTACCCCTCTCCTGAGACCGTGGGTTACTGCCAACTTACTCTAACCCGTCCCGCAACCTCTTGGCGNCCTTTGACCCTGACCTGGGGGCTGCTTCTCCTCTCATCTTGGGGGATGGTTTGCCCCTACCCCCACAGCAAGGGGACTACCCCTCTCCTGAGACCGTGGGTTACTGCCAACTTACTCTAACCTGTCCCGCAACCTCTTGGCGATTCCCAGGAGCAGCCTCTGTACCCTCTTCCCAAATGGTTTCTGCCCCCAATTCCGTGTCACAGGGATCCCAGATGCTGCGGTGTCCCTAACCCCAGGGGAGTTCCTGGCCCCCAGACTCATGCTGTCCCCCGCATGTTCCTCCCGTAGGCATCCTGAAGAACCGGTTGCAGTACCCACTTGCGCCACAGACCCGGGGCGCCCCTGAATTGTCCTGGTGCCGTGCCGCCACCTTGGGCCACCACGCCGTGCCGGCTGCCTCCTACGGTCGCATCTGTGCTGGGGGCACCGGCAGCCTGTCGCAGCCCGCCAGCCGCTACTCTTCCCGAGAACAGCTGGATTTGCTCCTGCGGCGGCAGCTGAGCCGCGAGCGGCTGGAGGAGGCCCCCGCCCCGGTCCTGCGTCCCCTGAGCCGGCCGGGTTCCCAGGAACGCCTGGACACCATGCCAGGCCGCCCGGAGGCCAAGGATCGGGGAAGCACCCTACCACGGCGGCAGCCACCCAGGGACCACCCTGGTGCCACAGCGGGTCGCTTCGGGTCACGGGATGCGCTGGACCGAGGGGCACCCTGCGAGTGGCTGAGCACGTTGCCCCCGCCCCGTGGTACCCGGGACCTTGACCCACAGCCCCCGCCTCTGCCCCTGTCTCCCCAGCGGCAACTCTCAAGGGACCCCCTCTTGCCATCCCGGCCCCTGGACTCTCTGTCCAAGCGATCGAACTCAGGGGAGCGGCTGGACCACGCACCTAGCCGGCACCCCTCACGAGAAGGCCTTGGGCCACCCCCGCAGCTGCTCAGAGTCCGGGAAGTGCCCGCCAGCGGCCCTAGCCACGGCCCCTCCACAGAGCAACTGGACATCCTCTCCTCCATCCTTGCCTCCTTCACCTCTTCGGCTCTCTCCTCCTCCGTGCAGTCCTCAGGCACGCCCTCGGGCCCTCACACCACCGCCACCCCTTCTGCCACTGCCTCTGCGCTCGGACCCTCCACGCCACGCTCCGCCACCTCCCACAGCATCTCGGAGCTGTCACCTGACTCAGAGTAAGGGGCGTCTAGCCACCTGCTCACACCCCCGTCCATTTAGGGCAAGCTCCCATCCACCCTGCCCTATATTCCGCCACCAGATGGGGTCGGGTTTGGCGAAAGCATGAGCTGCCCTGGGCTTGGCACAGCCAGGGAGCCAAAGGCTGAGGGCAGAATTCTGGCGGTGAGCGGGGTGATAAGCAGGAACTGGGTGGCGACGTGACCTGGGCCTGCACTTCCAAAGGGCTTGAGCTCCTGGAGAGGGGAGGGCAGGANGAAAGCATGAGCTGCCCTGGGCTTGGCACAGCCAGGGAGCCAAAGGCTGAGGGCAGAATTCTGGCGGTGAGCGGGGTGATAAGCAGGAACTGGGTGGCGACGTGACCTGGGCCTGCACTTCCAAAGGGCTTGAGCTCCTGGAGAGGGGAGGGCAGGAGGTAGCCTGGAATGTGGAAAGGGAAGGGAGGAGTCTCTGCTTGGGAACTTTGCTTAGGGTGGAGTGTGGATAAGGAGAAGTCAGACATAGGGTCAGGCTATGGAACTTCAGTTTGAGAGTGAACCATTCATTCTCTTGCTCACTCAGTCGATATGCAGCTCCTCCTGCCTGGAGCTACTATGGGGTGGGCCACACAGGAATTGAGCTGGGACCTGGTGCATCTCAGGTGTTTGTGGGGTAGAGGATGAGACTGGGTACAGGAGTCAGAGATGGAGTGGGGAGGACCCAGAAAGGACCAGGCCTTGGAAGCCAAAAGCAGAGCTGAGTTTTAAGGAGGAGGAACAACTAGGCCAGGTTCTATGGAGGTCCGTAGGGTGACAAAAGGCTTTGGAGGGAAGGAGACCCTGGGACTGGGGAAGGAGACCATCAGAACCTGAGCAGAGATCGGGGGGAAAACAGGAAGGAGAGGGTGCAGGAGGAGATCTGAGGTGCCCAAGGCTCTGGAAGGATGCACGGGTGGGGATGAGGGAGCTGGGAGCACCCTGGGCCCTCCTGTAGCCTTGGGGTCTGACTGTTGGGGAGGGCTGGGAGGACTGAGCAGGGATTCAGACTCTGGACTCACACTTGACCTCTCTGAACCTGTTTCATCATCTGCAAAATAGGCCTGCGGNGTGGGGATGAGGGAGCTGGGAGCACCCTGGGCCCTCCTGTAGCCTTGGGGTCTGACTGTTGGGGAGGGCTGGGAGGACTGAGCAGGGATTCAGGCTCTGGACTCACACTTGACCTCTCTGAACCTGTTTCATCATCTGCAAAATAGGCCTGCGGTAGCAAACTTGTTGAGGGGCAGAGATTTGGGAGGTTTTTTTTTTTTGGTCAGGTGTTTAACAGAACCTGTACATAGTAGGTGCTCACTCAGTGCTTAAGAGAAAAAAGACATAGGTGGCCAGTCAAAGGGCCTGGCTGGTGAGACTGGGTTCCAGAATGGATGATGGGCTCTAAGAACCGCAGACTGGACATAAGGAGGCTGGGGACTGAGAGGCGAAGGTGATGGGGGAGGCAGCCCGGGTCAGGTATGGTGGGGTGTCCAGGGGGACCTGACTCTCAGCAACCACCTTCAGTCTCCACATTCAACTCTGCAGAGTTCCCAGAAGTGAGGGTCACTCCTGAGGAGCGGCTGAGCAGAAGAGGACCAGCCGGGGGCGACGGAGGATCTGGGCTAACAAAAGAGACTCCGGGACTTGGGGGCCAGTCCCGGGACAGCCTCCCACAGCCCTGCCCCCAGCTCTCCCTGTTGCTGCAGCACCGACTGNTCACTCCTGAGGAGCGGCTGAGCAGAAGAGGACCAGCCGGGGGCGACGGAGGATCTGGGCTAACAAAAGAGACTCCGGGACTTGGGGGCCAGTCCCGGGACAGCCTCCCACAGCCCTGCCCCCAGCTCTCCCTGTTGCTGCAGCACCGACTGTCCATGCTCGTCTGCGAGCGTGTGCAAGCGCCTGTGAGCGTGTGCAAGCGTGTAACAGGCGTGGGGAGTGAGGGAGCTGGGGGGGAGGACTTTTATACGTTTTGTACCTTTGTAACCAGAGAGATATGCTTATGTTATTTTTCAGCTTTTCTGTCTCCCGGGGTTCTGAGGCTGGGCTGGGAGGGGGAGGGGGACAGAGGGGAAAGAGGTACAGAGTTTGGGCCCATTTGGGTCCCTGGCAAATTATTGGCTCTTTCCTCTCATCTTAACAGGGAGGATTCAGACAGGAGGGGTAAATGCACCCCCCATCCCCCATTCCCTGGTTGATCTGCATACTGTCGGGGCCCCAAGTACAGAATTAATCTTTGCTTTTGCTTGGATGTCCCACAGGGCACACTTTGGGGACTCGGGGCGGGGGGTGGTCTTGAAAACAGGGGTCCTCTGACCTCCTCACAGGGGCTCGCTCATGCTGCCCCTCCCCGTGCACGTGTGTGTGTATTATGTGGAGTCCCTGCCACTTACTGCCTTATGTCCCAGGACTGATGCTGTGGGGCGCTGGTGGATCAGCAGATGTCATGTTTACAGATCTAGGCTTCCCTTCTCCCACAGGGAGAGGCTCAGGCCTCTATTCAGACATTCCTGCAGAGGGTGGACGGAGTCCTCGCAGCCCCTGCCCCTGCTGTGTACAAATGTCGTGGTGCCATTGGATTCCCTGACACTGCCCCCTGCTAGAATTTATTCTGAAGGGTGATGTCGGAGGGCGAACAAAGGGAGCAAAAACAAGGGAATTAAAGACTCAGAATGTAGGTGCCACTGCCTCCCATGTTTACAGGAGCTTCCCTGGTCCCAGGCACCGGGCTGCAGGAAGTGACTCAGTTCCATCGCTCCTTGATTCCCTTGTAAAGGGAAAAACGACTGTTAGGACCCAGTTCACAAACTCTCACTTTTATTACTTCGTCCATGTCCAGAGCTGGGGGCTTTGACATTTTGTTACTTTGTTTACAGGTCAAGAGTTTAAAACAGTTTTTACAGTTTGTTTACAGTTTAAAACTTTGTGAACTTTTACAATTTGTTTACAGTTGAGAATTTTTTTTTTCTCCCTTTGTTTACAAGTGAAAGGTAGAGAAAGTGGGAGAGGGGCTTGGAGGACCCACCTGTGAGGACCCTGAATCTGGTCATCTTGAGGGGTTTCTAACCCCCTAGTCACTCCAGGCCAAAGGTCAGCCCTGAGTACCCTACTGAACAGCAGGCCTAGAAGGCCCAGTGGTAAGAGTAGGCATCTTCTTACTTACCACTGGGAACAGCGGCCGTGCAGGGCTGTGGAGGGTCTGTGCCGGCACCCACCTCCTTCACGCATACTCGGGAGGCAGTTTTCAAGGAGATTAAAAGTTCTATTTTACTGACTGGTGCCAAATCCCGCCAGCCAGGACCCCAGCTCTCCTCACCCAGTGACCCCAGCCCTTGAAGGGCTGAAGGGTCTGCTGCGGGGAGAGGGGGTTGTCCTTGCTATGTCCTGGGCTCTGTAGTTGCCCTTCTCTCGGAGGGGGAGTCCCCCCTCCAGCCCAGTGGCTCCTTTTCCTGTCTGTGTAAATTGTTCCGTGAAGCCGCGCTCTGTTTTGGGAATAAACTTCTATAGAAAATGGTTATTGCCTCATTCTGTTTGAGGGTGGGGGATGGGGTTGGAGGGTGGCTATGAGTGATTTCCCGGGGTTGACCTTGGGGAGAAATCTGAGCACTGCCCCCTCCTCCTCCCCGAGAATATTCGGCTATTTTTAGCTCATTTCATTGAAGATCTGGACCAGGTTGCGATCTCATCCTGAATTCTGTCCCTTCGACTTGAAGCTAGTTTTGAAGTATGAGCACAGGGTAAGGCCGCGTCAAGGCGGCAACTTGATGGCTTCCTAAGTCTGCCTGGCCTGCCGCCCTGACTTGGCATTTGCTCTGGCTGTCAAACCGACCCTAGGAACTTCCCTCAGTCCATTGACACCACTGACCCCTAGCTGTCGGGACATCCGTCTCATCAGGAACCCAGGAAATCATGTGCTTTCTCTGGGGAGGGTGGTCGAGGGCGGAGGGCGGGGGCGGAGCTCGCAAACTTTCAGGTCTGCGTGTCCAGCGCTGAAGGGAGCCCTTGAGCCCCTCGGGTCTTAGAGACAAGCCAGGTCTCAGGGGCAAAGCCTGAGGGTGGTGCCCTCACGGAGGCATGAGAGGCCCCACGGACCCGGACACCCCACGGCGAGCTAAGGCTCTGGTCATCAGCCACGCCCCTAGACACTCTGCTCCCCACCCCGAGGGCACCCTCCGCAAGAAGCCAGGACCTGGTGTCAACCCCATACCACTCAGGAACCAGCTCAGGTCCTTAATCCCGCTTAGTCCCTCAACCCGCTCAGGCAAGAGAGTTAGTTAGTCGGGCCACGAGGAGGAGCCAGAGCCAAGTCACAGGGGAAGGAAAGGGTTAAATCTCCCTCCTTGGGGTTCGCTGAGCCGGCGTAGCGCTCCTTACGCCCCGCCCCGGTACGCTGATTGGCCCAAGCCTTCACCGTTCTGCCCGGGGATTGGTCGCTGGAATTGAGCCTCAGGCCTCGTCTCTGTCCCGGCCCCGCCTCTCGGGCCGTAGCGGCCTCTTGCCTGAGTTTGGGAGCTACTGCCTCTCGGATGCCCACCCGTCATGGGGCTGTCGGAAGCGCCAGGGTGAGCGCAGGGCGCGGCTTCAGTTCCTCGTGTTCGAGTGCCCAAGGGGCGGACCACCCCTTGGCCCCCGAGCAGGCGCCCGGCTTGGGTTAGTTAGGAAAGGGGAGGGGGTACCACCGAGTTCCGAGCAGGCATTTCCCGCCTGCCGCGCCTCTGTTTACCGCTTTGTGGATTTTCTGCAGGCGGCTGCCCAACCGTAGCGAGGGATGGGGCGGGAGCCCGCGCGACCCCAGCCCCTATAGGCTGCGAGGAAAGCCGCTCCAGCGCCGGCCGAGGGCCAGCCGGGAGCCGCCGGGAGGCGGCTGTGTGCAGAGGAGCTCCGGCCCAGGAGGTGCGCCGGTGCGGCGCGTTGGGGCCCTGGACGTGGCTGCAAGAGTGTCCATAGCGGGGGTTTGAGTACACCCAGCGATGCAACTGGTCCGGGGATGAGAGCTCAGGCCCTTCTGGGTCCCGGGCCCTCCTAGGGGGAGGGGCCAAAAAGCTAGGCCCCGCCCTCCAAGCGCGGGTTCGGCGGCGCGAGGAGGCGAGGGGGCGGGAGTGGGCGCCCTTTAAGACTTCGAGTGACTCACGGAGGAGGGGCGAGGGGGGCTCAAAGATCTCTATGAGTCGGCCATGCCAATAGTCTCAGGATCGTCCTTGCACCCACTCCACTCCCTCCTTCCACCGGGACATCCAGGTTAGAGGCCCTTTCCAGGTGAGCTCCTGCCCGCCAGCTGGGAACCTTACCGTAGATCAGAGCTTTTCACAGGTCAGAAATTTCCTGACAGGTGAAGGCTTTCCCTCTAAAGAGGGGAGCTACTCTCCAGGTAAGCTTTACCCCTCTGAGATCCCTTCCTAGGTGAGAGCTTTCCCCACTCAGAGCTTACCTTAGGTGAGAAGTCCCTCCTGATCAGAAGTTCCCTGGCAGGTGAAAACTTTCCCCCAGGTAAGCGCTCACTAAGAGCCCCTATTCCCAAGGGAGAACTATTTCTGGGACAGCTTCTCCCAGGTGAGAACGCGCCCAGGTAAAAACTCCTTCCCCATGCCTGTGAGTTCAGTCGACAATCGTTCATGTCCTACTCTGCGACCCCATGCACTGTAGCCCACCAGCCTCCTCTCCTCTGTCCATGGGATTCTCAGGGATCCACCTGCATCTCCTGAATTGCAGGCGGGTTTGTTTGTTTGTTTGTTTTACCACTGAGCCGTTAGGGACCTCTAAGAACTCCCTCCCCCCCACTCCGGCCCCCCGCCCCAGATCTCCTATTCCAGTGAGATCATTCCCCTTATTCAGGTGGTAGCCACTGGGCAGATCAGAGATTCTCCCCAGGACAGACCTCACCTAGCTGGTGAAAACTTACCTGTCAGAGAAGAGCTTCCTATTAGGCGAGCTCCTCCCAGAGATCATCTTCTCAAGTGAGATTGTCCCCCATTAATAAGGGAGTGTCCTTTTCCAGGCTCGAAACTCTTCCCTCCTGGTGAGAATCCTGGTGAGAACCAAGCCCCTGGGTTTCCCTTTATGGGGCCTCAGTTGTCTACCACCAGGGCCGTGTGACTGGAGTCCTGCGGGCAGTCTTAGCCCCGATGCTTTGCTTTTCTTAGAGCCGCCTCCTCCTATAAAGAGGCTTGCCCGCTGTGCTGGATTCCTCCTCCCGTGTCTGCACTCTCAGATAACATGCACTGGGCTGTGGAAAGGACTCAGACTGGCGGGGATTGGCTGGTGGAGAGCAGGGATTGGGGGAGGGGGCTGGGAGGAGCAGTCAGCCTGCAAGCTAGATTGGCGAACACCAAAGGCTGGGCAGCCACACCTGGGCCGAAGTGTGGCTTATGCTCATCCTGCTGTCTCTTTGTGGGGGACTTTGGCCCAGCGAGAGTCTTCCACTAGCCAAAGTTCAGGTACTGCCTCTGCCTGGGCGTGGGCCTTGGGGCCTGCAGGAGGCGGCTGGGGGGTTGGACCTGTCTAGATCTTGAGACCTAGAAAAGCCAGGTGGGGCATCCTCCAGTCCCGGGTGGAGGTCTAGGGGTGGCTGGGCCAGGTTGTGCCCTCACTGTTTCTGGCCTCACCGCCCCCCCTCCACCCACCAGAGAGAGGGACACGCAGGCACTGCTGTCCAGGATGCAGGCCATGGAGCTGAGGCAGCGAGACTATCGTGTGGAGCGGCCACTGCTGAACCAAGAACAGCTGGAGGAGCTGGGGAGCCGGAGCCCAGCACCAGTGACGCTCCAGTGGCGAACCTGGTTTCGGTAAGGTTGACGGTGGGCCCTGGCCAGGACCGAGGGAGCCCCTGCCTCTGATACCTACTTGGGCTTGGGCTTGGGCTTGGTGGCTCAGTGGGTGAAGAATCTGCCTGCAATGCTGGAGACCCAGGTTTAATTCCCAGGGTCATGACGATCCCCTGGAGAAGGAAATGGCAACCCACTCCAGTATTCTTGCCTGGAAAAATCCCGTGGACAGAGGAACCTGGCAGGCTACAGTCCTTCGGGGGTCGCAAAGAGAAGGACACGACTGAGGAACTAAACCAGCATCTAATACCTACCCTGGTGTCCCCAGGTGCTCCCGTGCACGGGCCCAAGCCCTTCTGCTTCAGTACCTCCCGGTTTTGGCCTGGCTCCCCCAGTATTCTGTGCGTGACTGGCTTCTGGGTGACTTGTTGTCTGGCCTGAGTGTGGCCATTATGCAGCTACCGCAGGGTAAGCCGCACTTGACCTGGAGACTGTACCCTCAACCCTTGGATGGTGATCCTGACCCTTCAAGGCCTTAGCCTGTGGTCTGTACCCCCGCCCACCTCAACCCCCGCCTTCCCCACAGCCAAAAACCTGACTCCTGCCCCTGGGACTATGGTGCGTGACCCAGGGCCAGCATTTCCGCATCCTTTCAAGCCCCTGACCTCAAGTCTACATTGCTACCGTTCCACCTCTAGGCCTGGCCTATGCCCTCCTGGCTGGACTGCCCCCCGTGTTTGGCCTCTACAGCTCCTTCTATCCTGTCTTTGTTTATTTCCTGTTTGGCACTTCCCGGCACATCTCTGTGGGTGAGTGGAGCCAGGCCTAGCCTTGCAGAAGCATGCTCGCATTCCCCATGGGGGCAGGAAGGGGGGCACTGAACAAGGCAGAGAGACCTAGGGGAGAGGGAGGGAGGCATTGGTGTGGGCATCCTAGGTGGGTCTGGGCCTCTGACCATGCAGACACAGATTCAGATGATCAGAGGCCCTGACCCAGGAGGATGTGGTGGGTGAAGCTACTCATGGGGCCCAGACTTGGCACAGCCTGGAAGCCTGAGTCAGGCCATGCGCCCTTCCCCGTTCCACTTTTCACTAGGGGAGCCATCCTGAGCCCATGGACACGGCCTGGGCAGGGGAAATGATGCTAGGCACCCTCAAGAGCCTTGGAACTTGGGGTGCATACCTGACCGTCAGCACTGCCCTCCATTAGTACAGCATAGTCTGGGGACATTTGTCTAGAACTGGTGTCTCCTGGTCGCTCCCTTAAGACCCGGAATCCAGAGCAGGCCGTGTTCTC